>RJWH01004147.1:0-119765 GCA_004363575.1 Solenodon paradoxus | reverse complement strand
GGAGAGAGAACCTGTGGTCTAGAGACTCAATGGAATTCTATGCAAATGTTAAAAAAAGACACAAGCAGACCCTTTGAGGCAACCTGGAGGGAGCTGGAGGGGATCGTGTTCAGCAAAAGAAACCAAAAAAAAAAAAAAGAGTACAAGGTGGCTTCACGCCTCTGTGGAATGTAAAGAAAACAAAACAGAAAAATCTTCAAGAAAATTCCCAGGAGGGGTGTGGGGGGCGGGAACCAGGGAAGGAAGGAGGGACGGAGGTGGGAGGGTCAAGGGCCCTGGGGGTCAAGGGCCCTGGGACTCTGGTGGTGACTGTGGTGTGAAATACACTGAAGGATGATTTCAATATCCTAAAAATTATACAGCAATGTAAATAAAAGAAATAAAAAAACAATAACAAATAAAAAGAAGGGCATCCAAAAAAAAAAAAATTGCCTCCGAATCCTGGGGGGTGCGGGGAAGGGGGGGGAAATAACCAGTGTGAACAACTAAATAAAAATAAAATAAAATGCTTCTTTCTCCACTCTCTTCCTGCCTGCCTGCTCCTGTTTGCCTTCATTCCCGCTGCACTTTCTTTATAGAGCACTGTGTCCCCAGTGGCTGCAATGGCTGGGGTGTGGACCACATAAAACCCAAGGACCTGGGTTCCTGATTGCCTGCTGGGAGTGGGAGGAAACCAAAATAAATAAATAAATGAATAGAAATGCTTATTCCTCCTCTCCCTTCCTTCCTCTGTCAAGAATAATTAAAAATAAGTATCAATAAGCTGGAAATAAATAAATAAATGTGATATCTCTACCAAGCGCTGATGAAACTTGTTTCTTACAAAATCAGGTAGCATTTTCAGCTTTTCAAGTCAGATGGATTCTGCCACAATGACATAATCCCGAGTTGGAGCTGAAAGTAACCACAGATGGATGCCAACCAATAGGAATGGCTGTATTCCAATAAAACTTTATTTACAAACATAAATTGGGGGGCCAGGATATACTCTTCGTTCTGTGATTCATCTTTTTCCTTTATCAAGTGAAGGCAAGGGCATGTCTTTCCATCTCCCAATGCCTGACACAAACAAAAGATAACCCAGGAACAAATCAATTAATTCTTTTTTTTTTTTTAAATCATGATCTTTTTTTTTTTTTTAAAGGAAATGTGCAAACAGGAATTAAGGAGAGTAGGCAGGCAGGCAAGAAGAAAGCGAGGAAGAAGAATTTTATATTATTTACTTTTTAGTTGTGAAATTGGTGCATGCCCCCTTACCGGGGTCTCGAACTCAGGGGTGCAGAGCCTGTGCGCCTGGGAAGGACCTAATCGATGCTCCACCAGGGGGCGCTGTGGTTTCATGGTCTACCCGACTCACACCTGAAGGGGAAGAGGGAGAAATACAAAGCTGAAAAATACACGGGATACGCCCCCAAACCCAGCACGAAACACCTTCCAAGGAAGCCCCCCTCCCGGAATTGGAGGGGTTCTGGCTCTTGTATTCAGCACATGTTCACTGACTATGGACCGGGTTTCCTTTGGGGATGAGGAAAATGTTCTGCAAATGGCTGTAGGACACTGAGAGTCTCTTAGATGCTCCTGGCTGGTTTGTCTGAAACTGATTAAGGGAAAACTTTATGAATTTTACTTCTAGTCTCAAAAGCCGACCCCACCCCCTACAAAAAAAAAAAAAGAAAAGAAAAAAACTACAAATTTGGAAACTACTGAAAAGGAGAAACAAAGGCTCCCTCTGGCTGCTGTGTGGGGAATAGAACTCAGTCATTTTACTTACTATCATTTTACTCTTTCTGAATTTTTTTTTTTTTTTTTTAAGGAAAGATAAAGGCAGGAATGAAAGCAAACAGACAGGCAGGTGAAAATAGAGAGGAGGAGGAAGTATTTTGATTTTATTTTTATTTAGCTCTTCACATTGGCTGTTTCCTGCCTCACCTGGGACTCGAACTCAGGGATATGTGGCCTGTGCTTCTTTGGAGACAACTGATCTAACCACTGCTCCTCCAGCTGCACACCCTGAAATATTCCTTGAGGATCACAAAATGTTTGGCCTCAGTGCCTACTGGGACTGCTTAGCTTTGTTAGTCTTGCCATGAAATAAAGGTGGGGTCATAGCAAACTGGTGGGGTCCACAGTTTTATAATTCAACAGACACCATCATGTAGCAAGCACCATATTCATCTATTTTTCATGGACCAGACCCTTTGAGGGGTGGACTATTCCATCATCACACTTGTGGTTGACCCCCACCCCCCGCCCCTGGGGCTCCCCATTCCTCTCTCCGTTTCAGTTCCTGCAAGGTCTGAGTCATTTCTTGGTGACAGTGTCCTGCCTCAAGTCAGAATCATTCCTCATTCCACTTTCTCCAGCCTTCTCTAAACCCACGGTGCAGGGCTGAAGAAGTGGGAGATTAAAAAAGACCTCAGACTGCAACTTGTCAGGGTTATCATAGACACATCATCACATATTCCTGATCAATATATACTCAAAGACACTGCTAGAGAGGGACTTGAGATTGCTACAGGCTTCACCCTGATGAGGGACAGCATGGGGAAAAAGGAGGGGACCTTGAGAACAAGGAAGCAGGAGGACAGATGGACAAGTCAGCAAATTAGCTAACCACCCAAGCTGTAGGCATGCTAAGGATAAGCTAGCACCACCCAAATAAAGTGGCACCACCCTAGCTGCAGGCATGCTAAGGATAAGCTAACACCATTCAAATAAGCTAGCACCACCCAAACCACAAGCATGCTAAAGATAAGATTAACAGAGAAGACATTTCCTTAGCAACCCCTAGCAAGTCACAAGTGGAAAATTCCATTCTCCCTGGTATATAAGACCCTCCCTCAGCTTACGGCATTTGCAGCTTTACTGTCCACAGACAGTTCTCTCTCTGTGTGCTTCTCCTAATCACCTTGCTGTGTTATCGTTGAGCATCTCCTTGAATTCTTTCCTAGATTGACCCCACACCCCAAGACAAATCCTGGTGACCACTCATAACAACCCTACCCTGGAAACTCACGTGTTGAAATCTAACCCTCCACGTGATGGTTTTTGGAGACAAGGTCTTTGGCAGGGGGTGATTATGTCAGGAGAGTGGAGCCCTGGAAAATCGGGTTAATGCCCTTAGGGAAGACATCCCAGGAAGCTTCCTCTGAGACAGGGACAGAATTGCAGCAAGGCCAGGGATCTAACACTTGCCCAGGGACCCCCAGAACACGTTAATCCGTAATACCTGTCACCAAGGCAACAGTTAAAAACCAACATCACCTGGCAATGAAGTCAAATCAATAAAACATTGGAACCAATCAGCTTAAGATAGAGTAGGCCATTTTTTCTCATTGTAACGTCTTCCTCCCTCAAAAGCAGAGAAATCTGAATTCCGGTGCATGATTTAGCCAGTCTTTGTTCCCAAACAATCTTCACTTTCTATTCATTATAAAAATTATGCCCAGGGCTGGAGAAAACAATAAATGTTGGCGAGGATGTGGAGAAGAGGGAAGACTTTTACACGGTGGGTGGGAGTGCAAAGTGGTGCAAACCCTTTGGAAAATGGTATGGAGATTCCTCAAATAGTTGAAGATGGAAATGATCCTGCCATCCCACTTCTGGGAATTTACCCAAAAGATTTGAAAACACTCATCTGCAGAGATGTATGCACCCCCATGTTTACTGCAACCCTATTCACAACAGCTAAGAATTGGAAACTACCTAAGTGGCCAAGGTCAGATGATGGATCAAGAAGATGTGCTCCATATACACAATGGAACCCTGCACAGCTCTTAGAAGAGATGAAACCCTGTCATTTGAATCAATGTGGATGGATCTAGAGGGGATAATGCTAAAGGAAACAAGCCAAAAGAAGACAGATACCAGATAACCTCCCTCAAAAGCAATGATCAAAAGCAGTCACAAAGTGAGAGCAGTAAATAAGAAGAGATTCCCAGGCGGAAGAAAGTGAACTTTCTCAAACAGACAGAACGAGTCAAAAAAAAGAGGGAAAGACAGGATGTTTTGAGGAGATGATTCAGGGTTCAATGTGGTCAAGGTCATGAATGAGATGAAAAGTGAAAACCTAAACTGCTCTGGCAAAGACTCGGCAATGTAGCAGCTTAAAAATACATCCACATCCATCCCAAGGACCTAGGTTCAGAGCCCAGGACCGGAGGCAACAACCAAGATGAACAACTAAATAAAATAAATGTTTCTTCCTCCTCTCTCCTCCTGCCTGCCTGCCCACCTTCATTCCTGCCTGCACTTTTCCTTTAAAAAAAAAATGCAAAAGTAGGAATGATTCTTCAGTAACTGTCCTCAGGTGAGTGATCCAGGTTTCTGTTCCATCACTTTATCCCACATTCTTTCCATTTTTTCCTTCTGATCTGCTGTGAGATTCATCTCATAGGACACTGTAGCCAATTGTCTACTGCAATTTTTTTGGATGGGAGGAACCAGGCCTCCCAGGAGTCGCTCTGAGGGCAGCAGAAAGCCGACCCAGCAAGACCATGACAGGGAGCTGGCGGGGGGGAGGGGGGTTCGCGGTATAGGACAGAAGGAGGACCGATGTCCCAGGGACTGAGCAGGAGCTTCCAAAGGAAAATTACACTGGCCCTGGAAAATTACACTGGGCACCACCATACCGCCATAACTGGAAGGCATCTTAGGGGAATCCCTGCACAACCACACTCTCTCCCACCGTATTGCTCCAGAGCTGCAGGACACACCCACCAGGAATCCCTCCTCCAGACTTAAAGGAAGAAAAGAGTTTATCAGAGGAAAGAAAGTTTCAAGTTACCCACAGCGCCACCCTGTGGGTGGAGGCAGAACTGCAGCCTAAATGCTGATTGTGGACCAGCTTGTGACATGGGACACTCGGGGAAAGTTTGACCCCCCCCCCACGCAAACTCTGTAGTAGCCTCTCCTTTTCATATTAGAGCTTCCTCTAAGTGACCTCATTTAAAGTATTCTATCTGCAAAGACCCTGTTTCCAAGTATGCTTTTACTCACAACTCTTTAGACACCAAATGGTTGTCCAATGGTTCCATTCAAATCTGACCACTAGATACGCAAAATTAGTATCAGACCCTACAGGTTAAGGACTCGGTCCCACAGAATTGCCCCCATTTCAGATACCAATTGCAAGTCATGGGTCTTGCCTGCTTTTGAACCCAACTAGGGTTCAATCATTTGCTAGACTAGCTCATAAAATACAGAGGAAACAGTTTCTATTGCTAATATATATATTTTTTACAAAAGGAAAGATGTAGACAGAACAAAGGGGAATAGATAGGCAGGAAGAGAGATGAGGAAGAAATACTTATTTATTTTATTCCATTGTTTATTCCTCCCTGGCCCTAGGACGTGAACTTCGGTCCTTGGGATGTATGTGGACTGCACTGGACTGGAGGCCATGGACTTATCATCTAGGCTACTAGGGCGTGCCTATAAAATATATTTTGAGTAAAGAACTCATGCAACTTGACAACAAAAACACTCAAAAAGGTGAGGGGGGGGGTGATGATGATCTGAACAGATATTTCTCCAAAGAAGACATACAAATGGCCAACAGGCACATGAAAGAACACACTTCATGGAGCCCCCTGGTGGAGCAGCGATTAGGTCAATGGTCTCTGAAGGCTACATACTCCTGGGTTTGAGTCCCACATCCAGGAGGAAATATTCAGTGTGATTAATTAAAATGGGAATAAATAAAAGGTTTCTTCCTCTTCTCTCTCCCTGCCTGCCTGCCTACTCGCCTACATTCCTTCCTGCACCTTTCCTTTTAAAAAAAATGCTCATTATCACCTACTATTTGGGAAATGCAAATCAAAACCACAATGAAATACCAGCTCACACCCATGAGAATGGCCTATAAGGAAAAAAGCAGAAAAAAAGTGTTGGTGATGAAACAGAGAAAAGGAAACCCTCGTACATTGTGGGTGGAAATGCAAATTGATGCAGCCACTTTGGAAAACTGTATGGTGGCTCCTCAAAAAGTTAAAAGTAGAAGTACCATATCATCCAGCAATTCTACTTCGAGGTATCTATCCAAAATATATGAAACATTAATTCAAAAAGATGTCTGCACTTCCATGTTTATTCAGCACTGGTTACAGTAGCCAAGAAATGGAAACAATCTAAGTGCCTGCACATTGTCAGCTGAATGGATAAAGAAGATGCGGTACATATGAAAAATGGAATACTACACAGCTCTAAAAAAGATAAAATTTGTGACAGCATAGGTAAAACTAAAGGGGAGGATGCTCAGTGAGATAAGTCAAAAGGAAAAAGACAGATACTGAATTATTCCATTCATATGTGGAAGATAAAGAAACAAAATTAATGAACCAATGAAACAAAAACCAACCCTTGGCCACTGACGACAGAACAGACTACTAGCATGGATGGGGTGGGGTTTGGGATAAGGAGGAGTGAGTCCAATGGACAATAGTGAAGACTATTAGAAATCTGCTGGTAGACATGGTGTGTTAAATATTTGATGAAAAATGAACCTGCACATGTAAAACTGACTTGTGTTATTAAGCAAAGTCACCCATAAAAAAAAGGTAATTTAAAAATTGAGGAAAAGGCGCATGCTGGTGGAGTAGCGGTTAGGTCCACTGCCTCTGGCTGAGCACAGTCCACATATATCCCAAGGTCCCAGGTTCGAGACCCAGGGGTTGGGGGGAACAATCAAGATGAACAATTCAATGAAATAAAAATGCTTCTTCCTCCTCTCCCTTTCTGCCTGTCTGCCTCTGCTCACCTTCATGCCTGCCTGTACATTTGATTAAAAGAAAGAAAGGAAGAAAGAAAGAAAGAAAGAAAGAAAGAAAATCATGACTCAGTCTTTCTGGCAACCAGGTCCCACCCTGAACAGAAAAGGAACAAACAGCAAATCAGAGGAAAACTATGTTCCCTGCTGACCTGAGTGAGCACAGAAAGAGAACTAATACCTGACTCTACCTGATCTTCTTGGCACCGTGTTTATTTTTTTCCCAGATTTCAAATATTTGTTAGTGAAATGATGAGAGAGGATAGATTTTTCTAGTAGTTTAAGCATGAGTGCCTCTGAAGAGTTGGTATAACGGCCATTAGACAACAGAAAAGATTATTCACTTTTGCCATCATCAAAGCTACAGTTCGCAATGAAATACCTCTAGAGCTCTGTCCAATTTCTCCGTAAGAACAGTCAAGGGCCAGTCTTGAACTTCACGCAGCTGCGGTAGAGGTATCATCCACAAGTAGACCCTGGGACTGAGCTGAGAGACCAGTTCCTTAGGGATTCAAGATTCCCCCACCCCTTTACAAAAATACTGCCAGGTATCAAGCACCTGAGCTTTTGATGTATAAAGTCAGGAAATCTACACAGGTTGATTTTGAGAGACTGCTGTCATTCATAGGTGGAATGTCAATAGGCAAAACAAGGGAACAGATGAAACAAAACCAACCCTTGGACATTTGTGCAATAGAACCAAAGTGACAATAGGGAATGGGATGGGGGTCAGGTGGTGGTGGAGCCCACTGGAGAATGATGATGAAGACACTTGGTGATGAAGACAGGGTGTGTTGACGTGTATCTGAAGACTGGGGAAACTGCATCTATGGGGAACTTATACATGAGAGTTTATTTTAATGTGTAAATCCACTTTTTTGAAAACTTGTTATAAGCATCCATAAAACCCAACACCCTGAAACTGGTGACTGTCAAAGAATTGTCTTGCTTTCAAGTAAGAGCGCTGAATTAAGTGAAATCAGCAAAAAACAAAACAAAAAAAAACTTCATTTTTCAGAATCAAGTTGAAGCTCAACCCAGAGAGGCAGAATCAAGGATGAGGTCCCTGGCATTTGAGTCTGGAAATCTGTAAACCCCAGCTTAGTTTTATATTCTTGGGTGTCACAGACAGAATGCATTTATTAG
Organism: Solenodon paradoxus; assembly: GCA_004363575.1. Classification (NCBI taxonomy): domain Eukaryota; kingdom Metazoa; phylum Chordata; class Mammalia; order Eulipotyphla; family Solenodontidae; genus Solenodon; species Solenodon paradoxus. Next base: position 111,853 of record RJWH01004147.1, on the reverse strand, counting down.
CTGTAACAAGAGTTAAAAGTAGGCTTCTGGTTGTTTATTTCCTGATATACTGGTGTGAAAATAAGAGATACAATACTTTTATATACTTTTAACTGAGATATTTTATCTCCTGAGCCAAGTGTATATAGATAAATACATATATATTTACATATGTATGTATATATGTATATGTATATATGTGTATATATATATATATATATATATTTTTTAGGAAAGGTGCAGGCAGATAGGAAGAAAGATGAGGAAGAAGCATTTTACTTAGTTTTATTAGGTCATACATCTTGTCTGTTCTCCTCAATCTGAGACAGGTACTTGGGATGTATGTGGACTGCGCTTAAGCTGGAGGCAATTGACCAAACCACTACTCCACCCAGGCTCACCTACCAGGCATATTCTATGTATGTGAAATGCAAGAACATGGGTGGAGGGAGGGTAAAAAAAAAAAAAAAAAAAAAAGAATTCTTTATCTCAGAGGGAGGGATTTCTTACTACCTTCCTCTGGCTATTAAGTTTTATCGGTTTGGCTTATTGTTGGCTTTAGTTTGCTTCTTGTTTTTTTCTTAGGGTTAATGTCACTTCAGAGCTGCTGGAGTCTTCCTCAGTCAGCTTCTTGTAGGAGAAGCTGGAGTCTTCTGGTCTTTCCTTCCACAGGCATGTGTAGGAAAGTTGACACAGACAGAAACTTCATGAAAACAGAAAAAGGCATCCACTCTCATGGATGAAATAAAAGAAGGTACATTGTCTTCCAGTCTGCAGAACACAGCCCCCTTCCTCCTACAGACTCAGCCTGAAGATCCTGACACGGCAAGTTTTCTCTGCCTGCAAAAACAAGGGAGGGTCATCTTGGATCTAAATGAATTGCATAGAAAGTGAATCGTTTCTAGTTCAGGAAGGAACTTTTTCTATTTTAAGAAATCCTGCTATAAACAACTTTGGAAAGAATGCTTTCCTGATGGAATTAGTCACCGCTGAGTCATTTCTGCAAAATTCCGATTCGTGATTTGGGCGAAGCAAGAGTCAGCGGGGGGGAAAATATCAGATCAATTAGAGTACCGAAGGCAAAAAAAAAAAAAAAAAAAAAAAAGCGAAGAATAAACTGACAGCTGCATGTGATAGAAAGCATTGCCCCCTGCACCCAATCGTGGCTGAATCACCCGCCCGATGTTGTCATTTCATTGAGACTTGTTCCTGGGGATAGGAAATCAGCTTCCGGTGGACTGGAAAGGGAACGACTAAGGGACAAGAACAACTCCAAGGAGCCACAGGAAGGTGGAAGAAAAAGGCCTTTAAAGCAGAAGGAAAGCCGCAGCCGGGTTCTTGCTCCGCCCCGCCCCGGTTGCCCAGACAACGACGCAGCGTCTGGCTTGCTCCTCTGGAGGCGGCCATATTCCCACAAGACCCCGCGCGGGCATGCGCCTCGAGGTCGGTGCTGCGCCCAGAGACCAAATCCGTGGTAGAGGGCAGAGCCCTGGTCCTGGCTGGTGGCAGAAAGTGGGAAAATCAGAATCAGACGAGCCCAGGACAGAGTGCTGCAGGCCCCGCAAACAAGGAAACGGGACACCAAAGCTTTTATCAGGAAGCAAGATTTTATTTGTCCCCCTAGCAGTGGTGCAGCGGATTCGCATCCAAAGGCTGAGCTCCAGCTGCCCTGGGGGCTTTATCTTTGATACTGTTGAGCCTGCACCCTAGGAAGCAGTACAGCATTTCGTTCATTAATGGTTACAAAAGTTTCCACTGGTTGCATTGCTCTGCGGAACAGCGCATCTGTATCCAGGCCTTCTCGTTACAGTAACCTTGTCTTTCCAAGTCCCTCCTGTCACATCGCCCCCTTTGCTGCTTGGACCCTCACAGGGTCAGAGAGCCTCATCTTGGCTTAAGGGCTTATATTTCCACAGCATCTTTACGTGTGGGGCAGTTTTTCTCTCAATTTAAGTGTCCACATGTATATGGGTATCCCCATCCATTTTAGCTATGGCCGCACCTACATCAAAGAACACAGACACCAGCTTTGAGGGGTTAAAACCTGGGCACTGTTAATTCAAGTACCCCTCCTTGTGGAGGCTCCTGACTTCTAACCATTACTCTTTAGGTTGATCAGTTGGGTTAAAACAGATGTGTTGGCCTTTATGGGAAGAGATAGAGTAAGTAGTTTTATTGTGCTCACATGACCCCAGGGTTTTTCCATGGCATGAATAACGGGCGTGGAAAATGACGGTTTTAGTTCTCGACCCTTCCATGGACCAGGACAAGAATACAACACCTGCCAGAAATGACAGGGCACACAGGTGAACGATGCCCCTTGGGTTGTGAGATGCTGATCCTCTGAATCTTCCGCAGTTGGTTCGTAGGCTAGTCAGCCCCCAGAGTGACCACAGCAGAGCTGTTGTCTCCTTTGTTTGTTTGTTTTTTCCATGGCCCCCTGCAGGTTCCAGGAGGGCAGGGTCCAGGGTCCAGGGTCAGTGGAGGAGGTGTGGATTGTTTTTGATGGTCACCTTGAAGGGATGGGCCGTATCAGGAACGCATGTCCACTCAAGGGATGCAGGCTTTACTTGGCTGTGATGAATCCAGGAAACTATCTCTGTGACTCTGACTGCGGTGGGGGTGGATAAAATGACAATGAACAGGCCACTCCAAGGAGGCTTTACATTCCATTCTTTTACCTACACAGTGTCCCCTGGCTTGAATTGATGTGTATGTGGAGGGGGAGGGGTGGGTGTTAAACTTAGGAGCAGCCTTAAGGGCCTGGAACTGTTGCCTTGGTGAGATTACCCAGTTCTTTCAAGTCTCCTTTCATTCCCCTCACTGTAGCAGGTGGACGCCCATGAAGAACGTCAAATGGAGAGAAACCAGTTTGTTTTGTGGGGCTTCACCTAATCCTGAGTAATGCCATTGTTAATAATTGGTCCCATTGTAAATGGGTTTCTTGGCATGATTTACCTATAACTTCAGGGTCCAGTTCACCTGTTCCACCTTTCCTGAGCTTTGGGGCCAACAGGCCACATCACTTCCAAGTGATTCCCAGACCTTTTGCCACCAACTGTATCACCTCAGCCACAAAGGCTGGCCCGTTGTCAGAGCCGATGGAGATTGGAATTCCAAAACAGGGGAAGATTTTTTTAACAAGAATCAGGCCAACTCATGGGCCTTTTCTGCTTCCACCCACCCGGTTCGGCCGACATGAGTTCCCTCATGGAAATGTTTGACAAAAGTGGGAGCCAGAGACTCAGGGATGTCTATATGGCCATCTGCAAAATTTCCACCATCCATCTGGCAAAAAGTTTCCTCATTTGTTTTCAAGCCATGTGCACTCTTGTGAATACTTTGGGTCCCATTCTGCTAAGGGACTGGGAAACAGAGCAACAGTCAAGGTGTCAGGGGCTTGACCCCCGCCTTGAGGGCCGCCCTTTTTGCTTCTCTGTCTGATGTTTTATTTCCCTGAGCCACTGCTGTGTCACCCTTTTGGTGTCCCCTGCAGTGCATGACGGCTACCCTCTTTGTTGCCCATACAGCATCTAAGAATTCAAGGATTTCTTTGCCATGTTTAATGTCTTCTCCTTTGAGTTGATGAGATCCTTTTCTCTATAGAGAGCCCCATGGACCTGAAGGGTGGTGAATGAGCAATGAGTTCGGCCTTCTGTGTTGAGGTCCCCACTGGCAATGAGTTGGCTTCAATAATGGAAGTTAGAGTCACTACCGCATATCCAAAGAAACATTCCTTCCTGCCATCTGTGAAGTCCTCAACATCTGAGTTGCTGACGGGTTGGTCAGTAAGGTCGGACCAGTTAGAGAAAACTTCCCCCATAACCTCCAAACAATCATGATCCGGGGTCCCTAGACCCACTGGCAGCAAGGGAGCTGGGTTTAGAGTCTCGACCACTTCCAGCTGGGTGCGTGGGTTTTCACACAGCAGGCTTTGGTGTCTGACCATCCAGGCATCTGTTGGCCAGTCATTTCCCATGTGCTTCATGAGAGGCAGGACTCTTGTCCTAAGGTGAGATGGTCTGCTTCGGCAACCAGAAACAGCCGTGACTGCGAGGGCCCACAGGCAGGTTCCTTGGGAAACAGTGTCCGTTGTTTGGACCGATATACCACCAGATGATGCCATGAACCCAAAATTTGGGTTAACACTCCACCACTGTTCCCCAGCACTCATGGACATATAGGAAGAAGGGTTTTGTTGTATCTGGCAAACCTAGGGCTAGATCGTTGGCGGGGACCTGCTGAATTTCTTTGAAGACCTTTTCTTGCATACTTTCCCATAGCAAGGTCTCTTGATCTCCCTGCTTCGTGCCCTCATACAGGGGTTCTGCCATGAGGGAGAAATTTGCTCTCCAGATTCGACAAAACCCTGCAGCCCCAAGGAACTCACAGACCTGCCATCGGGTCATCGGGGTGGAGATGAAGCAGGTTACTTGTTTTCTCTCAGACCATATTTTTGTTTCCCCTGTGACAAATGGAAGACGAGATACTTGACCATTGCTTGACAGATCTTGGCCTTTCTCCTGGAGACCTTACACCCACCCTTCCACAAGAGGGAGAGAAGTGCATGAGTTCCCTTCATGCAAGCCTCTCACAACCATCCTGCCAGCTAGAGATCGTCTATGTACTGAAGAAGTGTGCACCCATGCTGGCCCCCCGGGACCGCCTTTCAATCCGATGCCAGTGCAGCCCCAGAAATGGTTGGTGAGTTCTTGAAACCTTGTGGCAACCTGGTCCAGTGTGCTTGGCCTTTATCTCTGCTGATGGGGTCCTTGCACTGAAAGGCGAAGATTGGCTGGCTTCGTGGAGCCAGGCGGATGCAGAAGAAGGCATCTTTGCGGTCTAAGCACGTGAAGAAGGCTGCTTCGGCTGGGATGAGGCCTAGGAGTTTATAGGGCTTTGAAATAACAGGATGCCAAGCGGCCAGAGCAGTGTTCACCGTTGGAGGTCCTGAACTGGTCTGCAGTCCTCTGTACCTGGCTTTTGAACAAGCAGTAGGGGGGTCTTCCAGGGTGACTGGCAAGGTCCGAGTCATCCATACTGCAGTTTCTCCAGGGGTTTTTGGATACCAATCTGAGCTTTATGGGGGATCATATTTTGTCTTTCCACCACTACTGGGTGTATATTCCGGGCCAGTCCAGGGGGGTTTCCTTGGCCCACACACTGGGGATTTTAAAGGGGAGCTCTGGGATTCCCTTGAATTCCTCTTTGAGACGCGGAGGCAACATTCTTCCTCTCGGGAGCAGTGAGGGTCGGTTACAATTTTGCCTCATTTCAGGGCAGCCTGGCCTTTTGAGTTGAATGTAATTTGGCCTTCTAACTTCCCCAGCAGGACGCTACTCGTTAGGGCAACCGGGCACTTGGGGAGGTGTAGAAATCTATGCACCGGCTTCTGACCACCGAGATCACATCTGCGGGGCGGCAGGAAAGGATGTCGAGCCCGACTTCCAGTGGCCCCTGTGATAGATGCTTGGCTCTCAGAGAAAGGGCCTACAGATTGGGTCACAACTGAACGCTCAGAGCCAGTGTTGACCATGAAGTGAGTGGGTCAGCCCCCCACTGTTATGCAGACCACAGGCTCCAGGGGGTCTAATGGGAGAGAGCCCAGTCTGTCCTAGACTCTGTTGTATTTCCCCAAAGCAGCCAGTCCCGCAATGTCCTCCTCACGTGGGTCGGCCCGTCGCTGTTCTGGTTGGGGACCGCCATGGACAACGTTTCCCCTTCCCCTTTGCTGGGGAGGCTCCTGGAACCTTCCAGATCGCTGGGGGCATTCGTTTTTCCGGTGGCCTACTCAGTGACAATGGGCACACTGATCGTGTCCCAGGGTGTTAGTGCCATCGCATGGACTCTGCTTGGCCCTTTCCTTGACCTCTTCTTCCTCGACTCCATCTCATTCCCCATCTGGATCGGTCAGACTGCTCGACAAGGGCAGCAGGGAGTGGAGCCACCTTCTTTCTCATTTTGCGATCAGCCTCTCGCCTGGCCTCTTGGTGTGGGGGGCAGAGAGTAGAGCAAGAATGGACTGGAAGTCAGCAGGACATCAAGGGACACTGGGCCTGGGTCGCCGGGTGCAAACACTGGGGAGTGAGTGTGTCTGTAATTGTTCACCCGCCAAAATAAGATAGTTATGAAGTTAGAAAGCAAAGGGCAGCATAAGCAATTCCAATGTAACTATAAACGGGCTTGTGTCAGCTGCATGAAGCAATGCTGTGTATGAACCCAGTTATAAAAGCTAAGTGGAGGGCAGTCTGGTCAGGGCCCTCAGTCCGAGAGAGACCGTGGGCCCCCTGACCCCCGCTTTCTATCCTCTCACTCTCTCTTGAGATTCTCAATCTCCTGCTGTGCCCACTTCCTCACCCCTCCTGTTCCCGAGAAGTGAATTCCGGCCTCTTGGTCCCTGTTCATGAAGACTTTCGTGGCCCCCTCTAGGAGCTGGCTAGCAGCCATACCAGCAAACCCTGCCAGCTTTTGTAGCTTGCGCCTTATGTCCCCCTGGGCCTGTCCAACAAAGGGCAATGTTGAACATTCGCTGATTTTCAGAGATTCGGGGTCAACAGAGGTGTAGAGATGGAAAGCCTCACGTAGCCATTCATAGAACTGGCTGGGGCTTTCTTCCACACCTTAGAGAACCTCTGAGATTCTACTCACATTCATGGCTTTTTTCCCTCCCTCCTTTAGACCATTTAATTAGACCTCTTGAAACCACTCAAGGCGTTTGAATTCTTCCTCCTTATTAGGGTCCCAGTGTGGCTCGTCATTGGGAAAGTGAGTTTGGGTCTGCTCTTGGACATTTCGGGTCCCTGTAGGGGCATTGTTTTCTAGCCATTGTAGGGCTTCCTGAGTGACTCGGCGTCGCTCCTCGGTGTTAAGCAAAGTTAGCAGTAGCTGTGGGCAGTCAACTCAGGTGGTTTGTGGGTCTTTGTAATGGACAGCATTAAGTCTATCAATCGCCTGCGTCTTCTCAGTATAAGATGGGCTATTGTACTTCCGGTTCAGGAGGTCAGTCAATGTAAAAGGCTTATGTATGAAGGTTCGCTGTCCTCCTCGGATATGGCCCTCATGATCACAGCACATGGGTCCCTGGGTCTCCCTCCAAGGTATTCGCAGTGCACTAGAATGTCGGGGTGAATGAGGACTGCCTCCGAAGTCACCCATCATCTTCCTCTGGGAGGAGAATGGGGCGTCAGAGTCGGTGGGCTCAGAGTGGATGTGGAAGCCGGGGTGCTGGGCAAAGTCATGCGTGATTGGGGTGTTAGGAGTCCCCAGAGGGGTCGTCAGGGGTGTTCCTTCTGTCTGTCTTTCGTCCTCCTGGGATGGAGCTGAGGGTGTTGGAACAGGTGCAGAGGGCAGTGGCGGGTACAGGGGTGGAGATCCAGGGGGGTATTTTGTCAGGCTCAGGTGCCAACATGAGCTTTAGTGGACCTGGTCTGCACTGGGAAGCGGCCAGCATCTTAGCTAACATAATTCTGTGTTTTCCTCTAAATACCATTTTAACCATGAGGGTCTAATGAGGACTACATTTTGCCAATGGTCAAGGTCCGGGAACTGACCAGGGTGCCCTGGTCCTTCTGGAGTCACATGGTGCACTGTTGATCACATCTCTATCCAAGGACCCCCTCAGACGGCCACCCGACTCCTAACATGGACTGTTCCAGTTCACAGAGGGGCCTCAGTCTGCCTGGGGTCAACTTAACTCCCTCATGCCCAGAATATCCTTTTCTGAAATGTGCAGTCATGCACTCTAAGGATGCAGGCTTGCTTTGATGTCCACCCATTTCCTCCCCCTAATGAATGGAAAGACAGAAACACAAGGGAAGGGGGCTTAGGAGAGGGGTAAGGGGTCCTCTCTCCTGACACACAGGGAAGAAACAGATGCACCCCTTGCCAGTGACCTGGATGCGGTCGCCCAGCCAGGAACCGCACCTACACAGGGTCCTCACTTGCTTGGTAGCCAGGCTGCAACTCAATCACAAGTTCACATGCTCTCCACCCAAATACCTAAGAGTCACGGATTCCTGCCTTCCCACCCGCATCCCCACCCCTGCCACCCTCCCGGGAGTATGTGGGTGACTCAGGGAGGTGATCAGACTCCTCTTCTGCCTTCTCAGGGCAGACCTACCAAATGAACCCGGGTTCTTACCAGTCTGATGGGCGGTGCTGGCCGTGTTGGTTCCTGACCCTTTCTGGGTTCCTCTGTGCTATCGAGGTCTGTGCCCCAGTGTGCTGGGGGTGTGACTCCCTCCCCCAGAGGAAGAGGTCCCTTGGCGCCAGGCAGGGGCAGCTCTCCTAGTAATCCGGGGGTCGAACTCCAGCAACTAATAGGTGAAAACACTATCTCCGATTCCCAGCCAATGCACCAGAGATGCTGCAGGCCCAGCAAGAGAGGAAACAGGACACTAAGGCTTTTTATCAGGAAGCAAGTTTCATTTGTCCCTCTAGCAGTGGCCCAACTGATTCGTATCCAAAGGCTGAGCCCTGATTGCCCTGGGGGCTTGATCTTTTATACTGTTCAGCCAGCGTCCTAGCAAGTGGCACAGCATTGCTTTCATTTATGGTTACAAAAGTTTCCACTGGTTACACTGCCCTGCAGAATAATACATGTCAAGGCCGGCTCCCTTGCTGCATCACCCCTGCAGTTTTTGCAAGTCCCTCCTATCACAAGAGAAGCTCATTTGGACCCCAGTTGGGGCTGACAGCCCTTCAGCGACGGTAGAAGAAGCCCGTCTTTCCAAGTCAGCCTCTTTCTTCAAAGTTTCCTGGCCTCCCAGCCTCAGTTTCTCCATTCGTAGTACGGCAGGCACACAGCCTCTATCACAAAGACTGAAGGTGATTCAGAGCATTAGGACCAGGGCAGGGAGCACTGGGGAGCACTCACGAGGGCTGAGTGGTGTACTGGAGGGTCCCCTCCCCACCCCACACTTGCCAGTGCCTGGCAGGACAAGGAGGGGACAGTGTCCACCCTGGAGGAACCCCTCACTGGGGAATCAGGGGAGATGGGAGAAAGAGCTGTTACCGAACCTCTGGTTCATGTGCCGCAGTGTCGATGGAAAATGGAACATAAGACTTGCAAAGTCTTTCCTGCAGAAAATGGAGACTGGAGACGGGAGACCTAAGTCTCAGATCCTCGGTCTCCCTGAGGGAAAGCAAGCAGGGGTGCATAAGGGGGAGTCTGAGCTTGGGGGCTGCGCGATAAGGGAACATCGTCCCAACAGGGGCCATTTGGTCCCCTCCAGCTTCAGTCTCAGTGACATAACTCAGCACCCAGATCCAGGAGAATGCTGATGAGCGACATGGTTTCTCCAGATTTGAGATACCTGTGTGCCTACAATTTTCCAGGTCAGTCTGACCTACAAGTTGGTTTGGGGTTTGGGTTTGGTTTGGTTTTGAGATTCAAGACTCAGCAGGAGGAAACAGAATATGAATTAACCCTTAACAAGAGGGAGCAGAGGACAAAGCAAAGCTCCTTAGTCATGCTTTGAAGGGCTACAAAAATTTTGTTGGCGGCCCCTGGTGGAGCAGTGGTTAAGTCAATCGCCTCCACAGGAGCACAGGCCACATATCCCTGGGTTGGAGACACAGGTTCAGGGAAACAACCAGTGTCAACAACTGCATAAAAATAACTAAAAATGCTTCCTCCTCCTCTCTCTTCCTGCCTGCCTGCCTACTCGCCTTCATTCCTGCCTGCACCTTTCCTTTTAAAAAAAAATTTCTGTTGTTGTTAGTTTTATTAAGGGCTGAACTTTCAGAGCCAGGGCAAGAAATAGCAGCCCCACATGCCCCAAACACCCTCATCACCATCTGGATCATAAACGGGATGAGGGTGTCTTGGATCTAGGAGCTCAAAGCTGCTTACCTTTGCTGGAAAATTCTGTAACTCCCTTGGCTTCTCCAACGTGGTCAAGACAGCCCACCATCTTCCAATCTGAGCTCCTGCCTTGATTTCTATGACTCTTACCAAGGATTTCTCCACATCAATTCTGCTGGCATTTGAGGTTCGGATCACCTTTGGGTGGGGGGCACTGTCCTGCGCATTGTAGGGTATTTACATTTAGCAGAATGCCCAGCTTCTTCTCTCCAGAGGCAAAGAACGCCCCTCTTCTCCACCTTTCCCAACCAAAAATGTCCCCAGACATTTCACATGTCCTCCAGGAGACAAAATAGTCCCTGTTGAAAAACCACTGACTTAGAAACAAAAACTGAAAGCTGAACCCCTCAGTTTTCACTAAATCGATTTTGAATCCTTTAGCCATGACTCTATGCCAGAAATTATTCTCTCGCTGTGGCGTTTCTTTTTCTTTTTCTTTTCTTTTTTTTTTTAAAGGAAAAGCACAGGCAGGAATGAAGGCAAGCAGGCAGGCAGGCAGGAACAGAGAGGAGGAAGAAGCATTTTATTTACCTTATTTAGTTGTTCATCTTGTTTGCTTCCCCCAAGTGCCAGGTCTTGAACCTGGTCTTGAACCTGGGACTTTGTATGTGGACTGTGCCCAGGGAACTAACCCAACAGGCCACAAGGGGGCACCACTGTGGAGCGTCTTAAAATAGCCAGATTTTCTAGAAATGGGTCAACCTTATTGACTTATATGAAATACAATGGACATTGTCATCTTTCACCTGAGAGGGACAGAGTTGGTCAAGAATAAGGAGATGTAGGTTCTGTCCCCAGTTCTGCCATTGCAATCTCTGTAGCCTTTGTCACTTAACTTCCCTGGTTGAGTGTCATGTATAATGAAACCTGTTTCACCGGAAGTGAATTGATATATATAAAAGGTCAATTACTACAGCATAGTTCCCGTCACAGTAACATCACTTAAGACTGTAAACCTTTTTTATTTTTTTAAAGGACAGATGCTGGCAGGAATGAAGGCGAGCAGGCAGGCTGGACGAGCGAGGAAGAAGAAGCACTTTATTTTATTTAGTTGTTCATCGTGGTTGTAACTCCCAGCTCCTGGTCTTGAACCTGGGACCTTGAGGGGTGTGTGTGGACTGCGCCCAGGGTGTGCTAGACCTTCATCCCAACACTTCTAATAGTCAACAGCCTCCTTTAGTTTCCCTTCTATCAAGTGAGAATGTGTTTTCTTTTCTTTTTTTTTTTTTTGGCCATCACTACTCCCTCCCTCTGATGCCAGGTCTTGAACCCTGGTCCACGCTTTTCATAGCCTGGGCTTTAGCCACCTAAACCACAGAGGGAGGCAAGGTATGATTTCTAAGGACCTGTAAATGCTCAGATTCTAACAAAAAACGATCTCTAAGCTGCCCTGCCTCTCTCCCATTACCCCATCTACTTGCCTTCACCTCTAAATTGCCTTTTATAACTTCTCCCAGCCTCCCAGTCCCCTGTCCTTAAACACATCCTGTACAATCAGTCCTCCCCATCAGACAAACCCATGATTATTCTTGACTTCCAACAAGTAAAGGGTGGCACTGTCCAACCCAGCGGTGGCAGGGGCTGCTTTGCAGGAAATTACTGGTTTTAAACACAAGACACCCTGGTGGCTGCATGAGGAAATATAAAACCATACAAACAAGTGGCCTCTTACAATGCTGTGTGATGTGGTGTTGCAATGAAAAAAATATCCTAGGCTTTCACACAAATTATTCTGACCTGGTATGCCCTCATGGCTTAGTGGATAAGTCCATTGGGCAGAGTCCACTTACATCCCAAGGACCCAGGTTTGAGTCCCCAGACTGGAGAGCACAACCAAGATGAACAACTGAAATTAAAAATAAAATGCTGTGAGAGAGACTGGACAAACAAGAATTCTGCCCAGGATCTTGAGTTGAGCCCTAGGTCCATGAAAATGCCAGCGGCAACAGCCCCAGACAGCTGGGACCCACATCCCAGATGCAAAGCCCTAAGCTGCCTGAGAAGCAAAAAGATATCCTGCCTCCCAGCAATCCCAGCGCCCTCAAAGATGCATGAGAAATGGGAAAATATCCTTCATCTCCCCACCACACCCACCCTCACCCAGATTACAAGCCTATATAAACCCCAGTCCTTGACAATCCAGGGCCGACTAACTTAGAATCTGGCCCCTAAATAGATCTTTCTATCCCCTGCTCAATGGTGGTGAATTCTTTGAGCCCCAAGCTCCGGCCAGCCACCTGCAAATCCACCTTACAGGTACTTCTTCCTCCTCTCTCTTCCTTCCTCTGCTCACCTACCTTCCTGCCTGCATCTTTCCTTACAAACAACCGTGTTCCAAGGTTCTAGAAAAAGACAACAGGTCCTGGAAAAGAATCCTTTCTGATGAGGTGGGGAGGGAGCTGAGACATGCTGATGAGACGCTGGCTTCGTCCAGAAAGAATTCACAGAGACTCAGTCAGGAACATACAGTGAGTTTATTAAAAAGCAGAAGTAGTTAAGAGAATGCACATGTGTGCAGGACCTAAGTTGCCTGCCTCTCCCTCAGGCAAGATGGATTCTGTATAGATGTGAGAGTTAGGGTGAGAGAGAAATGGCTTGAGTATCTAGGGGCATGTCCTAGATGCAGACTGCTAAGTTGAGATCCTCTCCTGGGGTCTCTTTTAGGTTTGGCCAGTTAGTCCACTATTCATATACCTGCCTACTGCCTGCAGATTTTCAGTTGAGGTGTCCCCTCATCAGTTTCGATCCATATTACATCAACGAGGCGGGAGAGGAATCGGTTCTTCACCTCGGTCACCGTCTACTTGGGTTTTCTCCCACATGCCAAAGATGTGCATAAGACGAGCTATTGGGTCTCCATTGCCTCTGGATGAATGAATGAGTGTGAGAGTGTGTGTGCATGTGTGCGTGCATGTGTGTGTGTGTGTGTGTGTGTGTGTGTTTCTCTCTGCAATGCTTACTTTCTTCCTTGCACCCTGAGCTGCTAGGATGGGCTTTGGCCACACTTCACCCTGGAAAAAAAAAAAAAAAAAAGAAGAAGAAGAAGAAGAAGGAATGAATGCAAATGATTGTTGACTATTCCAAGTGTCTAGTGTCTTCAGCGCGGGTGATGTTGCCTGCGTAGGAAAGGAATCTTCCTGACCTCCTCCTCCCAACCATAAGCCAAAATGCTTTGAGTGATCACTTGAAAGGCTTTTAGACATGCTAGCCCTGTCTCTATGTCCCTGCTCCCTGCTTTCTCCTCATATTTCAAGAGCAGTCAGCTCCAGAAAGCGGTCGCACCCTTCCCATGCCAACCAGGTCAACAAGCAACAGAGCCGAGAAGAGAGCCCAGCAGCTCTCCAGAGTTCTCTTTCTACACCCATAAAGGCACAGGGACTCTGCAACTCAGAGGGCATTGAGCTCTTCTGGGGAAGGATTTCCTCATTCTCTTCCTGTTACAGAACCGCAAAGCATCATGGACCGCCCCTCCCCCTGCCCCCGGGGTTCAAGGTGCCCTTGAACCATTGGGAAAGGAGTCTCCTAGCCACCTTCAACCCCACCCTGCCTTAAACAAAGTCACTCTTGGTGCCCCCTGGTAGCCTAGTGGGTTAAACCGGGCATAGTCTACATACATCCCAAGGTCCCCAGTTCAAGGCCCAGGATAAAGAAATATCCAATACTGAACAACTGCATCAATTTTTTAAAAAATGCTTCTATTTCCTCTCTTCCTACCTGCCTACTTGCCTTCATTCCTGTCTGCACCTTTTCTTTTTTTTTTTTAAAAAGTCACTCTTCTTACCCTGCATGGATGCTAAGCTCTTTGCCTCGCTGTTCACCCCATTTTGACCACCGGCAACATGGTTTTGGCTTTGGCTTGTTTGTTTGTTTTTAAGGAAAGATGCAGGCAGGAATGAAGACAGCTGGCAAGCAAGCAGAAAGAGAGGTGAGGAAAGAAGAAGCACTTTATTCATCTGTATTTGGTTGTTCACGCTGGTGCCAGGAATTGAACTTAGTTCCTTGGGATACACGTGGACTGCACTCCTCTAGAGGCGACTGACTTAACCGCTACTCCACCCAGGTGTGCCTTATGTTCCTTTTTAAGATACCATTTCACGAAAAACGTTCAGTTGCAGAAGAAACCAGGTGTTGGGAGCAGAAAATAGAGCAAGGACGAAGTGGGAGCTGGCAGAATATCAAGGACACCAGGCCTGGAGCATCAGGCAAAAGCTGTCGTGTGAAAACACTGGGACAGAGTGTCTGTGAATGCTCACTCTCCAAAATAAGATAGACACAGTTATGAAATTGGAAAGCAAAGGGCTGTATAAGCAAATCCAACATAACTATAAACTTGCTTGCATAAGCTGCTTGAAGCAATGCTGTGCGTGAACCCAGTAAAGAGGTGGAGGGCAAGAAATTCTGGGTGCTTCAGTCCAAGAGAGAGACTGTTGGCCCCCTGACCCCAGCTTTCTATCATCTCACTCTCCTGAGTTTCTCCATCTCCTGCGGCACCCCCTGCCTCGCCACCCCTGTTCCCAGGAAGCAATCCTGGCCACCAGGGGCAGCAGTCAGTGAGACTGGGGTGTGACCTGTTGGCCCCATATCCGGGGTCCAGAGGACTGGCCCACCAGGGACCTGGAGAATCACCCTGGTGCCCTAGCCCTGGCCTGTTTTCTCTGCCTTTGATGAGGGACAGCATTTAGAAGGAAGAGGACCTGAAAAACATGGAAACAGGATTGCAAGGTCAGCAGGAGATTCGTTCTTCCTCCAGCATGCTAAAAATAAGTGTGCATCACTCAAACCAGTACCAACCAGTTGGGCTAGCCCCAGGCTTCCTGGCCACAGGCTTACAGTACTTAGCAACTTCTAACCACTCCCTAGCAACTCCCCAAGTGAAAAATTCCATTCTCCAGTATAGTCGGCCTTGTGCTTGCATCATTTTGTAGCTTTACTGCCCACAGAGAGATCCTGTGCTGTTCTCAAGCATCTGAATTCTTTCTGGAATTCACTCTGACCTTTAGGACACATTGGTACCCTGAGCCCCCCACTCGCAACATCTTCAGCCTTGCATTAAGAAGAGGATGTTTTAGAATCCGTTGCATATCTGAGAAATTCAAGCAGTGTCCTGCTCACATGGCGGTCTTCCCGAGGCAGATACATAGGTGTGTGATTGCGTTTTCTTTCTGTCTGACCTGCTGCTGATTTGCAAACACGTCTGTCAAACTCCCTGTTCTCAGCGTTCCTGATGCTAGCTTTCATTTCTGCATTGGGCCCCCTCAACCACGTGATCTTGAACTCTGATACCTCTGGCAAACATGTAAAGGAACCTGCAGGTACCAATGGCATGTGCCTGTCATGATGTCCTCTTGAGGGATCCCAGTAGGATTCCAGGATGATCCAGGGTCCTGGTGTTATAGTCCCCGAATTTTGAATCCCATTACCTCGTTCACCACAAAGAGCACGTCATGATAGCAACCAAGGTTGGAGCTGATTAAGTCAGTCTTTCTGCTTGGGATTTTATTTTGACAATTCCATAGTGATCAAGGAAAGCTGGAAGGAAATGCAGCATTTCTGTAATGCACAGAGTGAGAGGCATGAGGCCTCAGGTCTCCCAGGAAACAAGAAGCCATAACTTCCTTCAACAGCTGCCATGGACCTTTCAAAAACCCATGGAAAGTTTCGCCAGATACCCTTCCTTCTCTGTTTCTTACCTCATTACAAATTCCTTGTTGTTAGTGCCCAGGTTTCCCCCAAAAGCCCAGAGTCCAGGTCCTAGTATGTAGCCTGTAAGATTATCAAGCCAGCTACAGAGCAAGAGAGAGGTGAAGTTCATTCCTCAAGATGAGGAGAAACAGACCGGGTTCGAGAGAGCACCAACACTGTCCCACTCAGGGTGAACATTTTTGTAAAGAGGATCCTTTGGCTGTCCTTCCCCATTCCCACCCCGGGGACGTTTTGAGGCAGTCCCCACGGGGTTTCCAGAAAAACAGGTAGAAATTTCTAGGAATAGGCATTCCTTTTACTGTGCATGCTTCCACCCACAATTCACTCCATTAGAATGAGCTTAATGTATGTGCCCATATACCATTTTATGTTAAGTAGATTATAATGAGGCAACAGTTCAAAGTGGCTACAGCAGTGTGCCTGCGCTGTCAGTCAGTCCCAGCCAGCTCCGCCAGGCTGCCCTTTTGGGGTTCTGTTTCTTGGCAACAGGAATATATGTGCAGCTATTCCACTGGTTAGAATTTTATCTGACTCCTGCAGGGTCTGGTCTGTCGTCCCACCTCCTCTTCTCCGTTTCAGCCCCGTCCTAGGCTAGCTTACCTAACATTATGCACACTCTTTTTTTGCAGCTTTAATAATCATTCAAGCATTCTGGTGCCCCCCGGTGGAGCAGCGGTTAGGTTACTCACCTCCCAAGGAGCGCAGGCCACATTCCCCCTGGGTTCAAGTCCTGGGTGAGCAGAGGAAATAGCCAGTGTGAACAACTAAATGGAAATAAAATAAAACGCTTCTTCCTCCTCTCTCTTCTTGCTTGCCTACTTGCCTTCATTCCTGCCTGCACCTGTCCTTGAAAAAATTTATAATTGAAGCATTCTTTTCAAGGAATGTAATCTGCCCCCAAAGCCCTGCTTCCCATGTCTATTCAGGGTATATATGTGAGCACCTCTAAGCTCAATGGTGCAGCGGTAGCAACCTGCTTGGCCACAGGTCTCTGTCACCATGCTTTTCTCTTCTATTCTTCTAATAAGCTTACTGAGTTCCATGACGTAAATCACCTAAAAATTCTTTCTTTTTCATTCACCACTGAACCCCAAATCCCACATCAATTTCTCCTTTGTGGTTCTGCTTGGAAAGTGAATTATTGCGGGCTCCCAACCTTGGTGTCAGGTTTTGCAGAAAATGAAGCAAATGATCTGGAACCTGTAGATTTCACCTACCAATCCTGTGTCTCAGGCGCTCACAGAGCTAAGGTTCTTTGGTTGCAAGAAAAACTAGCTTGAAGTAGCTTAGTCAAAAGAGAACAGTTTATGACACGGATATCCCAAGACACCTAACAACTGAAAAGTCTTCAGGGATAAAGAAAATCTCGGGGCCCGCCCTGGTGGAGTAGTTATTAGGTCAGCCGCCTCCAAAGAAGTGCAATCCATGTACATCCCAAGGACCCAGGTTCACATCTCAGGTCTGGGGGGGAACAATCAAGATGAACAACTAAATAAAAAGCTCCTTTCTCCTCTCTCTTCTGGCCTGCCTATCTAGTTGCCTTCATTCCTGCCTGCACCTTTCCTTAAAAAAAAAGAAAGAAAGAAGAAAAGAAAAAAATATTGGAACTCAGGAGACTGAGACACTGGCATGCAGACCATGGCATGCAGACTATGGCATACAGCAAAAACCTCAGAGGTGTACCCTTGTGCTTTAAAGCCTAAGGATCAGAGTTCAAGATTTGGAGCTGGGATGAAAAATAAATGTTTCTTCCTTCTCTCCCAGTCTTCTTTTATTGCTTAAAATCCTTCTTCCTCTCTTCAAAGTATGAAATAAAATAGGAGCCTCCTGGTGCAGTAGCAGTTTGGACAGCCACCTCCAGTCGAGCACAGTCCACATACATTCCAAGGGCTCAGGTTCCAGACCCAGGACTGGGGGGAACAACTACATTACATTCCTCCTCTTTCTTCCTGCCTGCCTCTGCTTGCCTTTATTCCTCTCTGCACCTTTCCTTTAAAAAGGAAAAACACAAACCCACATCCGTGTCCAGAAAGCCCAGCCAGATAGGTCTGAAGGCTCGAAGGCAAAGGTTGACCCATTTCTTCCGCAATGTACCAGACGGTGGCTTTCTTTTCGGCTGTGCGGGCTACACGTTCGCTGCTGCCGCCACTCAACCCTGCTCCTTGCAGCGGGGAAGCAGCAACAAATACCTAAAGGAATGGATGTGACCGTGTTCCAGCTAAGTTGTATTTATAGGCACTAAAATTTGAATTTCATTCCATTTTCACAAGTCATGAAAGATTTGTGCTTCCACTGGTTTAAAAACGGAAAAACAGCTGCAACCTCCCTCCCGGGTCAAAAGCAGCAGGTGGTTGAGACGTGCGCATGCGCGCTCTGGGAGAGGCGGGGCAGGCGGCGGCAGGAAGGCGGACTTCGGATTGGTCCAGACATAGTGGGCGGAGCCTGCGGCAGCCTTGAGACTCGCATAACGTGGGGAAGGGCAGTCCCGGATTGGGCCGAGAGCGCGCAGCCTCTTCGGGCTCAGCCAATCAGAAAGGTGCCTCCTCTTGGTCCCCGCCTCGCGCCGGCGTCCCCTGTCACGCGGGGAGTTCGCCACGCCCTCTTGCGCGCTCAGGACTCACTTTCCGGCACAACGCTGCGTGACGTCAGGAGGAGGGCAGGTAAGGGCGGGCGGAGAGGTGGGCGGAGGGCCGGGGGGTCTCTCTGACCACTGTCTTCCTAGACTTCCGAGCCTCTGACTCGGACGACCGCCCCAGGAGCCACCGGGCTTTGGGGACGCGAGCCCAGAGCCAGCCCGGGGTCCCAGTAGCGATCCCCGGACCCTGGTGGCGACCCCCGACCCAAGTACCTAAGCTCCGGGCTGCGACCCCAGACCCAAATGCCTGAGTTCCAGCAGCGACCCAAGTCCCCAAATTACGATTCCGATCCAAGTTCCTGGACTCCAGCCTTGACCCGGACCCAAGGGCTCCGACCGGTTCATGACCTCTGACCTACACACACCCCGTCCTCGCCCGCCATGACCCCTGACTCAAGCTTCTGTGCCCCCTCTGAGACCCATGCCCCCAAGGCCGTCTCTCCAGAGGTCTGAAAGAGCCGTGGTTTCCCACATCTGGAAAAATGGGACCAGTCTGCCCCTACCTCGCTGGGTGAAGATTTAGTCCAGCGATTCTCGTGAAACGGTGGATGGCAGAAAGTGTCACCACGACCACCGTGTCCAGGCGCTGTTCTAAGAACTGTGTGAACTCCCTGAATCTTGTCAGCCACCTTCTCAATTTGCTCCTTTTGTAAACCTCGTTTTACAGACGACGAAACTGAGGCTCAGAGAGGGGAAGCCATTTGCCCAGAGTCACACAGCTAGAAAACAGCAGAGCCAAGACCAAGACCGAGCAGTGCTCCCTGAGCCAGTGTCACCTATAGTTATTGTCCAAGGACCCGAGATTTCCAGACCTCCACCCTAGAACCCCACACTCTGTGCCAGCCACTGGGGTAGTAAAACCACCTGAGACCCACTCACTGCCACCCTCACCCCCAGCTCCCCTAACTGAACTCTTTGTGGAGCACTTCCCAGCATGCCATTTCATTCACAGCAACCTGGAAAGCCCTGTCGTCCTCATCTGCTCCCTCCAGGCAAGGAATTAACTCCCTGGGAGCTCAGACAGAGACCAGGTCTCGAAGCTAGTGGGACGTGGAGCTGGAATTCAAGCCTGGGAAACTGAGACCCCCAAGCCTGGGTAAGCACTCAGCTGTCTTGTTGACAAAAGAGGTTTTCAATTGGAAGGAACCTTAGGGAATTGTCCAAGGAGCACACTTTAGAAATGGAGGACCCCAGACAGAGAGGTTCAGGGCTGGGTGATAGCAGAACATCTGGAATCTGGTACCACTGTTGGCCTCTCTTATCAGCTACTGATCCTGGACAGGTGAGTTATTTAAGCCCCTATGTCCTCCTTTGACTGGAGGTAAAAGTCACATAACAGTGAGTGAGGCGGTAAAGTCCGAGGCAGTGCCGAGCCAGCCACACTGTAACAGGTAGTGCACAGCTGAATTGTCGCAAACAAGCTTCCCCACTTTGAGGCTACACTCAGAGGCCCAATCTACCTCATGCCCGTTTTGTTTTTTTTTTAAAGGCAAGGTGCAGGCAGGAATGAAGGCAAGTAGGCAGGCAGGAAGAGAGAGGAGGGAGAAGCATTTTATTTAATTTAGTGGTTCATCTTGTTCCTCAAAGCAGGAACACAAACCCGGGTTTTTTTGATCTCTGTGGACTGTACTTCTGCCAGAGGCAGATGACCAAACTGCTACTCCGTCAGCGTGCACCCCACCGCCTGATTTTATACCCCATCAGCTCAGAACCGTTTCAAGTTCTTTGTCTTTTAAAGGAAAGGTGCTGGCAGGAATGAAGGCGAATAGGCAAGCAGTCAGGAAGAGAGACAAGGAAGAAGCATTTCATTGTTTTATTTCGTTGTTCATCTTGGTGGTTCTGCTGGCCCCGGGACTTAAGCCAGGGTCCTTGGGATGTGTGTGGTGTGCGCTTTCATCAGAGGCAGTTGACTAAACCACTGCTTGAGGGCACATCAGTTTTAAATTCTTACATGATTGGAGAGGGAAATCAAAAGGAGAAAATTTTGTGGCTGGTGACAATCATGTGAAATTCAACTGTCCGTGTCCAGAAATAAAGCTTTATTGGGTGTTTACATAACATCTTACCGGCCCTTGAACGAGACAGTTTGCCAATCTGCTTTCTAGAATTCGCTTCTGTCCCTCAGAGGATCTCTCTTAAAAGTAGAACTTCCTTTTCTTTTAAAGGAAAAGTACAGGCAGGAACAAGTGTGAACAGAGGTAGGCAGGCACGAAGAGGAGGAAAAAGCCTTTATTTTATTGAGTTGTTCATCTTAGTGGAACCAGGAGCCAGGTCCTTGGAATGGACGTGGACTGCACCCAACCGCTGCTCCACCGGGGGCGCCCAGAACTTCCTTTCATAGAACCTGAAAGTCTCTGTCCCAAACATTCAGGGGAGGAGAGGGGGTCTCCCATGCACTTGAGACCAGTGTCCCCTACAGCGACTCAAAGGGAACCTCAATCAGTCATCAGTGTTTCCTGCATCCTTTATCAGAGAACAGACACTGTCTCAGGTACCGGAGACACTGCCGATGTCCCCTGGCCAAGGCAACTGGACAAATTAACAGACATAGGGTGATGTCATTGGAGCTCCAGGGAAGGAGTGACTTCAGAGCCGAGACCTGTGGCACACAGACCTGTACCTGCCAAGCTTGTGACGGCAGTCAGGACGCCAGTGTGACTGGAACAGAGTGAGCGAGAGGAAGTGTGCTCAGAGGCACACTGGAGAGGCAGGCAGGGGCCCCATGACCACGGAGAGGGACTTGACTGGAGTCTCAAAGCGATGGGAGGCATGCAGGGCGTTTGAGCAGGGGAACAGTAGGTCACATTTCTATTTTAAATCTCTGTGCCCTCCCCCTGGCCACGGGAAGAGCAGACCACGGGGGTCAGTGGCAGAGCCGGGAGACAGGAAGTGCACTGGGCAGGTGGCGATGGTGGGGGCCGAGGAGGAGGGACAGGTGTCAGGTGTGATTCATATGTCAGGTGGAGAGTGGACAAGACACTCTAAACAGACAAACGCCGCTTTGGGGCTATCTTCTACGCCGGGGAAGGAGGGGAAGGAGACTCAGAGGGTGGGGCTGGGAAGTGTGTCAGAGTCTCACCTGGGGTGTCTCATCCTCTCTTCAGATTGGCCGCCTTAAGGGCATCGAGGACCTGGACCAGTAGGCAGCACCCAGGATGGTGAGTTGACTGATTGAACTATTGGGTTTCTCTCCTGGACTTGATGGGGTGCTTGGTTCACCGTGGCTTTTCCCTCCCTTGAAAGTCCTTTCCTCCTTGCCGAGATCTGGAGTGGTGTTTTCAAACTCCGGGTGATGATCTCTTTGTGGGGTGGTGGTCAGACTTTCCGTACGCCCCCAGGCCGTGGCTCAAGCAGCTAGATCGCAGGCTGGGAAAGTCAGGGACCCAGGTGGGAAGCCCAGGGGTGGGTGGCAAAAAAAAGAAAGAAGACTTTGGCTCCCCCACCCCCACCCCGTGGCTCAGCAGTGAAAGTACAGGCCATGTAAAGCCCAAGGACGTGGATTCAAGACCTCACCTGTGATGGGGAAGGAAAAAAGACACACACACACAAAAATATCACCCAGGCAGGTCTTTCCTTTCAGAAAAAAAAAGAAAAAGGAAAGGTGCAGGTAGGAACGAAGGCAAGCAGGCAGGCAAGAAGAGAGAGAAGGAAAAAGCACTTTATTTTATTTAGTCGTTCATCTTGGTGGTTCCCCTCCGGCCCCAGGTCTCGAACCCGGGTCCTTGGTATGGATGTGGACTGTGCTCCTCTGGAGGCAGCAGACTGAACCACTATTCCACCAGGAAGCACCCAGATGAGTCTTCTCTCAGGAGAATGTCTGGGGTCATTCCCTAAGAATTCCCTCCTCCTCAGAGACTCTCACCCCTGTAGAATTTTCCACCGTGGGATCTTCTCCCACGTTGCTAGATCGGACACGTGGCCCAGGGCCACCCCTCATGACATCCCCCAGCCCAGGCCCCGCCTTGGGACCCTGTCTGAGTCCTGTCTCTCTGCTGCTTTCTAGGGGGAAAGGAAAGGCGTGAACAAGTACTACCCACCGGATTTCAACCCTGAAAAGGTAAGAGGCAGGATCCCTATGTCCCCATTTCATGTCCAGAGCACAGAGACCCTTCATTTGGGGCCCTGTAGTACCTCCTGGGGCCGGAGCCCTGGTCGCAGAATCACAAGCAACCCCGAGGCCTCCCAGCCTTGCACTTGACACAGGAGCCTCCAGTGGTAAACATGACTCCGCAGTGACCTTGATCTCTGGACCCAGCCCCATGGCCATGTTCCTTCTGCCTAGAACCCCTTCCTCGTGCCCACGCTCCCCTCCCCTCCCCTCAGGTTTCTCATCACTGCGGCCTCCCTGACCCCCAGCTCATTCTCTGGCAACACCTCACGCTTTATTTCTCCTCGTGACCCTTGTAACCTCTGCCGTGTTCCTTGGGGGCATTGTCCGCCTTCCCATTCAGAGCCTCTGCTCCACGGGGCAAGGACGCTTGTCCCTGTGACTCACAGCGGTGTCCCACGCGCACTGGAGGCACTCCGTAAGGGGCCCTGAGCATATCAGCGTGTCCTGGCTGCAGGGCCCAGGCACACGCCTCCGCCACTCTTCCTTGCAGCGTCCCCGCATGTCAGGCGCAGGAAGTGGCCCACTAGGTGACGTGATCACTGAGGGGTAAAAGAGCTGGTGCATGTAAGGTACCCAGTCTTATCAGCTCACCCCGGGCCTGTCCCCACACCTGGAAGTCATCAGGATCGCTGTCCCCAGAGGACAGGGGAACCCGAAGCTCAAGAGGTCCCTGCCGGGCTCTCCTCGTGGAGAAGCAGCATTCACGCTCACTTTCCTTCCTCGACCCCACTCACCGCACCCAGGCCCCAGGGCCCCCCACTTTGCTGGTGGCACCCCTGCCGGCCCTGCGAACGGGCAGGCGCTGCCCCAGCTCAGCACTGACCTGCCCCCTCGTCCTTCCCTCACAGCATGGCTCCCTTAACCGGTACCACGGGAGCCACCCGCTGCGGGAGCGGGCCCGGAAGCTGTCGCAGGGCATCCTCGTCATCAGGTGAGACCCCACGCGCCCTGCCCTTGGTGTCACCCCGAGTCAACCTCAAGGAGAGTTCAGTGCCCCGTCCGCCCGGTGCAGCCAGGTCGGAATTCCGTAGAGCAAGAAATCCTTGTATCAGTCAGCGGCTGCCGCCGTGTAACGGCTGATACGCCCGAGTTCACAGCGTCGCTGGCACATTGGGCTAGGCCTTCTCACGGCTGGGAGGGGCTCGTGGATGGCCAGTCGAGGTGCAGGGGTGGGGTCCGACCCCCTACAGGGACCTATGGCCAAGGACACAGATGTGACAGGCATCAAGATTCACGGCCACCACTGCTGTGCAGCCAAGGTGGCAGCCCAGGCCCAAGGCCCTTGCTTCTCTGGCCCCGCACCCACGGGTCATCCCAGCAGGAGGCCGGAGTCAGCCGTGAGCCCCCGTGGCTCCATTCCCGCCCCATCTCTGGGTGCTCCCTGGCCTGAGCAGAGGCTCTGACAACAACATGACCAGAGCAGAAGGCACAGGGAAACTGGTCCAGGTGTGCGGCCCAGCGGTGGCCTCGGGACACACAGCTAAAGGTCCCGTCGGCCTCCCGCAGGCCTCCAGGCGCCAGCGCCGACCAGATCCGCCCTGGGCGGGCCAAGCCCTCCTCCTTTCTTCATGCACCCCATTCATGGTGGAACAGCTTTTCCTTAAGAGAAAAACTGTCGCTACTGCTCGTGGCAATGCAGACCTGCATGTCTCAGGTAGAACTGTGAGAAGGAAAGCCAGTGACGGTCGCCACCAGACTCGGGTTGAATCAGACGCCCCAGCTCCCCACTGACGTACGGTGGCGTGGGGGACACTCCAGTACCCCCCGGAGACCGTCACTGCACTGGGTCGCTGGCCGAGAGCCACGGTCCTGTCTCCTCCCGCATCCGTGCCCTTTGCAGTGACAGATGGCACAGGACAGGGTCCCCGCAGGCAGCCCCACCATCTTGGTGTACGATGACCTCCAGGACATTTGCACCAGGACATCCCCTCGCGACGCGTCTCTCAGAACGTGTCCTCATCGTCAGCCTCTCATGACTCTCTCTCCCTCGACGTGAGCCTGTGATGCATCAGTGTGCACGTCAGCACGTTAAGAGATGAGCGGCCGTGCCTGACAGTAAAGTGGAAGCGTGAGAACCAGAGCATGTGGCCCAGCCTGCTCGCGACTGCAGGTTGCCGACGCCTCAGAGCGGGGACAACTGAAGTTACTCTCTGTTTGCAGATTCGAGATGCCGTATAACATCTGGTGTGACGGCTGCAAGAACCATATCGGCATGGGTGAGCACCCCGGCGTCCCCCTGCGTCCCCACCTCCCCGTCCCACTGACCTGGAGCCCCTTCCAGTCTTCGGGCCCCATTGGGACCGACTGTCTCCAGGGGGAGCCCCAGATCAGCCGTCGGGTGACCGGCAGGCAGTGATTCAAGTCCCATCTCTCACGTCCTAGAGAGGTAACCTAGGCCAGTGACCGAGGCGCTGCATGCCTCAGTTTACCCATCTGTAAACTCCCGACTGTATAGCGAGTCCTTAGTGGACAGGATTCGTCACCTCAACATTCAGACGCCTGATGGTGCTGTGGGTGCACAGACACAGACGTGTCTGCAGCCCCACTCGGCAGCAGTGACACCCTGGACAGGTGACTAAACCTCTGGGCTCCTGTGACATCCGCTGTCATACGGGGATCCTGAGCTCCATGTGCGCGTTGGGGCCTGGGTGCCACTTGCTCTGTGGACAGCAGTTGGTGGCTCTGGGTGAGGTTAAGGCTGTCTCCTGGGGACCACAGAGGTGCAGGGAGGAGGGTCCAGCCACCCCCCGGGCTGAGAAACACCAGTGAGCCCCCAGGATGTCTCCCATCAGACGAAGCCAGGGCATCAGTCCCCAAAGGCCCCAGGTACTCAGGGGAGCAGACACCGGGTGGTCTCATGGGTCACCCTTGGGGCCGGGAGTGCGCAGCCCCCAGGAAGGAGGCCCTGCCAGGCCCCGCCGCCTGCCTCTGCTGCTCCAGCTCTGGTTTCTCGTTTCCATTCTTCCCCAAAGAGCCAGGTCAGTGTGAGAAATACGTATCATCCATCAGCAAAGAACAGAACCCTGATGGTCTCTAGAAAAAGTCAAAATTGGCCCTTTGAGAACCTTCCAAACGGGCGCTCGGCCGTCTCGAGCAGTCCCCATTACATCGGCTTCTGCCATCCTCCACCCAGCCCTGCCTGTCACATCCCGCCCCCATCCCCACCTGCCTGGGGTTAGATGGGGACGTTAAGGCCCAGAGTGGCGGGTGACTGGGCTGGGTCCGAACCTGGGGTCCAAACCACTCCCATCCAGCCTCTGCTCCCACCCGCCCCCAGGTGTTCGGTACAACGCCGAAAAGAAGAAAGTTGGCAACTACTACACCACCCCAATCTACAGGTAGGGCCTGCTGGGCGGGTGGTTAGGCAGGCGTCCCAAAGGGACCCATGGGTGGCCACGAGTGAGGGGATATCAGTGGAAGGGGACTTCGGACCCTCCTCCTGATGGCTATTCCCTGTAGGCCTCTCCTGGGAGCCGTCCTGGTCTGTCCATCAGGGCTTCCCTCTGCCTAGCACCCTCCATGGCTCTTACCTTCCTCCAAGTAAAAGCCAAAAGCCAACCTGCGTTCTCTGTCCTGCCCGCTTCCCTCCCTCACTTCCTCCCTCACACCCCGGGGCTGCCCCCATGCCTGGAACACTCTTCCCTGATACCCACGAGGCCCCTCCCTCACCTGGGGTTTCTGCCCTCACTGCCTCTCAGAAAGGCCTCATCTAAGGTGGCGCTGAACCTCTGTCTGCTCCCTCCCCACATGTCCGTCTTCCCCCCAGAACATCAGCTGCATCAGCTCCTCGGAGAGCAGGTGGCTCTAGTCACTGCCACTGTCCCCGCAGTGGGCCCCCAGCTCAGGAGGGTTTGTCGAATGACTGAATGAATGAGCACAAATCACCCACCAGAAGGTCAGCCCCAGGGTGACTGGACTGTGTCTCACCCACAGCTGTAGCCCAGACACGGCACCCGGCAAACAGGGGCTCAGGGGACATTTGCATGACCCCCCCACCAGTTGGAAGGAAGCTGGTGGGGAGGCCACAGGGTATCCTTGGGGGCACACCTACCACGTCCTGACCCCCGCCGCCGTGCTCCACCCGCCCAGGTTCCGGATGAAATGCCACCTCTGTGTCAACTACATCGAGATGCAGACAGACCCCGCCAACTGCGACTACGTGATCGTGAGCGGGGCCCAGCGCAAGGAGGAGCGCTGGGACATGGCGGACAATGAGCAGGTGCTGACCACAGGTGAGGCAGCAGGTGGGCAGCCCCAGCCGGCAGCACCCGAGACACCCCGGCCCGAGGGCAAGCCATGCTCTCGCCCTCGCAGAACACGAGAAGAAGCAGATGCTGGAGACGGACGCCATGTTCCGCCTGGAGCACGGCGAGGCCGACCGCGGTGCGCTCCGCAAGGCCCTGCCCACGCTGAGCCACATCCAGGAGGCGCAGAGCGCCTGGAAGGACGACTTCGCCCTCAACAGCATGCTGCGCAGGCAGTTCCGGGTGAGTGCGGGTGACTCGCGGCGCCCCATCTTGGCGACCGAGCAAAGGGTCACCACTATGCCTCCATTTCCCTATCTGCCACATGGGAGCCACATCCCTACCTCGGGGGACCCTTGGGAGGCTCCTGACCCCTCCCTGGGGAAGCAAGGGACCCCACCCCGGCAGCACCAGGGGCCCTGACCGCCCTGTCACCAGCCCCTGATGCCTTCTGTGGCCCTAACAAGCCGTCCCGGAGCAAAGTCTGGGCGGCCACCCCGCCCCTCGTGATGTCTGGTTATCGCTGCAGTGAGGCCCCGGACTGGCATAGGAAAACGGGAATGTCCTTGGTGACATGACAGTAATGAGCATCTCACCTGCCAGTGTGGGATCGCAGGCATAGAATAGGCTCCTGTCTCCCCAAGGGCACATCCTGGCCGAGGGCACCCCAGGGTGCACTGTCTCTGCCCAGTGGCTATGAAAGTTATGCCAGAAATACCTGATGCATCTCTGTCACAGGGCATCTGGGTGTGGGGTCAGATGAGACCTTAGAACAGTGTGGGGGTGAGTGGCATGGACCCCCCGTGTGCAGTTGAGCTTACACATTTTTTTTTAAGGACAGGTGCAGGCCAGAATGAAGGCGAGCAGGCAGGAAGAGGGAAGAGGAAGAGCACTTTGTTTTATTTAGGTGTTCATCTTGGTGGTTCTCCCAGCCCTGGGATGCGAACCAGGGTCCTTGGGATGGATGTGGCCTGCGCTCCTCCAGAGGCGGCAGACCCAACCATTACTCCACCAGGGCACGCCAAGCTTACAACTTCTGACTCCCCAGCACTTAACTACAGTCATCCCTGGGTATATGGCGGGGACTGGCTCCAGGACCCACACAGTTCCCAAATCCACGGCTGCTCAAGTCAAGTCCCTTGTGGGCCTGCCATACCCCAGGTTCAACCAAACAATAACTACAGGGTTGAATCCATAAATTCGCAACCTGAGGATGGGAAAACCCCACGAGTAGATTCAGTCACAGAATACAAACCCATATTTCAGTTTGAACAGATTTTGCCTGCTCCTGGCAGAGGAAAGCCCTTCAGGATGTGAGAACCTCTTCCCTCCCCTTGCTGTCTTCTTTTTCTTCAAGGAGAAAGGTGCAGGCAGGAATGAGGGTGAGCAGGCAGGCAGAAAGAAGAGGAAGAAGCAGTTTCTTTTTAGGGCATGCCCCGGTGGAGTAGCGGTTAGTCCCACTGCCTCTGAAGGAGCGCAATCCATATAACATCCCAAGAACCCCGGGTTCACATCCTGGGTCTGAGGGGTACCATCAATGTGAACAACTAAATAAAAATAAAATAAAAAAGCTTCCTCCTCTCTCCCCCGATGACTAGCCCTCATTCCTGCCTGCACCTTTCCTTTAAAATTTTTTTTTAATTTTATTTTTAGTTGTTCACCTTGGTTATTACTTCCTGGCCCCGGGCCTCAAACTGGAAACCCTGGGATGTATGTGGACTGCGCCCAGTGGAAAACCTCTAGGCCACCAGGGCGTGCCTTGCTATCTCCTTTTCTCATCATTCTGTGCTCATTATTCTTAGGGGTAAAGCTTCAGTTCTTTTACTAATTATGTTAGTGAAAGCATGTGCCTCCCACCAGACCTGGGCTCCAAGATTTGTGTCCCCTGTCTTCTGGGCCTCTGCATGCAGGGGTCTGAGGACTCTCACACATAGCATCCCAAAGAGCCTCCCTGGATCCCTAATGCACCCCACTCGCCTGCCCCTTCCAGGCACTCGAACCCAGGGTCTGGAGTGTTTTCTTGTTTTGTATTGTTTTTTTAAAGGAAAGGTGTAGGAATGTAGATGGGTAGGCAGGCAGGAAACCAGAAGAGGAAGAAGCACTCCCATTTATTTCATTTAATTGTTCATCTTGCTTGCCTTTCTATGTCCTGGGGTGTGAACCCAGGTCCTTGGGGCATATGTGGACCATTCCTTGTCCAGAGGCAGCAGACCTAACTGCTCCTCCTCCAGGGTGCCCCAAGGGCTTTAACTCTTGGTGTTACAATCACCTATTTGTTCTTGGCATCTACTCACAGATTGGTCAGGCTCTGACCACTCCTCCATCTCATCTGCCTGACCCCAACGCCCCACCTAGCCTCCAGGCTCCAGCAGCCACCAGAGGGTACCTGAAGCGCTTGTTTTGATCCCACTTAGCTAAAGTCCTCCCAGTGGCCCACCAAGCCCAGTGTCCCACCCGGCTTGTTTCCCACCCCCATCTCCATCTGACCCTCTCTCATTCTGCATCCACTACACCACCGGCCTCCTCACGGTTCTCTGGTGACTCCAGTTACACGTCTGCCACAGGGCCTTTGCACAGGCTGTTCCTGCCACCTGAGAACACTTCGCATATCACCTGACTCCCTCACCCAAAGGTCTTTTCTACAGTGTGACCTCAGGGCCCCAGCCACCCACAGCACATTTCAAGTTGAGCCTCCTGCCCACACCTGTCCCTGTCCGTACATCCTTTTTTTTTTCCCCCTACAATGTCAGCTCTATGAGGGCAAGGGTCCTGTGTTTTGCTGCTGGCCCAAGATAGCCTTCCTCTTACAACATCTGTGAAATGAGTGAAGGACTAAATGGTGTGCATATTAATGCCGATTGAGTCTCCTCTGTCCCAGGCACCCTGTGAGTGCCTCTCCTCTCTGAACTGAAAGAGGGGGACACGGAGACCCTGAGAGCTGTCCAGGTGCCCCCCCCAAGCCCCAGGGCATGCAGAGGCAGTGTTCTGACACCCACTTTCCCTCCCGGTCATCCCACCCACAGGAGAAGAAGAAAGCCCTGCAGGAGGAGGAGCAGCGGGACCAGGCCCTGCAGGCCAAGGCCAGCCTGGCCATCCCGCTGGTGCCCGAGACCGAGGACGACCGCAGGCTGGCTGCGCTGCTCAAGTTCCACACCCTGGACTGTGCGTGGGGCCTGTGAGCGTGGTGGGGAGAGACGGGGATGCCCAGTCTCGAGGCGGGCCTGGCCGGCCCCCTTCCCTCTAAGTCCCTCTCCTCCCTCCCCACAGCCTATGAGGACAAGCAGAAACTCAAGCGAAACGAGATCAGCAGCCGTTCCTGGTTCTCCCCGCCGGGGCCTGGGGGTGGCAGCGGCAGCAGCAGCAGCAGCAAAACCAGCAGCGTCTTGAAGAAGTTGGCCCAGAACTGCAGACCTGCACCCACGGGCAGCCCTGTCACCATTGGGGGCCTGGGCATTGTGCGACGACGGTCCAGGGACATCTCGGAAAACCCCCAGCATGCAGCTGAGACCCCCAAGCCTGCGGACCAGCCCGAGGGGACCACCCAGGACAGGCCCACATCCCCCCAAGGAGGCTCCCAGGAGACAGCCGAGGCCTCCAAGATCAGCAGACCAGAGGGCAGCTGTCCAGACAGGCCCAAGTCCCCACCGGGCACCTCCCAGGAAGCAGCTGACCCCCTGGAGACTCGGCAGCCCCTCGGCCTCAGCAACTCCCTGGTGGCTGACTACTCTGACTCAGAAAGCGAGTGAGCCCACAGTGGCTCCAGGCGCCAGCACACACCCACGAGGCCCGTGGGACTGCAGCCCTATGCCACTTGCTCTGGGGAGGCCTCAAATGCCGACTGCCTCCCCAGCCTTGCCTTCCCACAGAAAGTTTTATTTATTTAGCCCTGGAGAGGGAGTTTGTGCCTTGTGGGACCCGGACAGCCAATATTAAAGCCCTGTTTGTTGCCACTGGCTCAGGTTATTAGATTGGGGGTTAGTGGGTGGGCTCTGTGACCTTGCACTGCACCCTACCAAGCTTGTCAGGCCTCTCAGCAAATGCTCATCCCCAGCCACAGCTGGGACCAGACCTGTGGTCCCAGCCAACGTGATACAGGTATCGAGGTGGGGGCCCAGGTTGAACTGCTATCACGGCAGACTTCCTGGAGGCAGCTGTCCAGTTCAAGCATGAAGGATGGATAGGGGACCGGGCCGCCGGGGATCCCACGGGGTGGCCAGGATACTAGCACCTTGGTGAGGACTGTTCCAAGGGGATGCACCCACCAGGTGACGCATGACCTATGACCTCCCCTAAAAGGAGAAGGAAGGTCGTCCAGGAACAAGGTTGGAGGTGTGCTCACGCCCCCAACGGGGTCCGGAAATAATAGCATGAACTAAACAGCCGCGGTTCCTTAGTTGCCCAGGGTCTTCAGGTTGCAGCCGCTGCCGCTGGGGCTGGGCCCGCCTCCGCACCGCCTACCGACCCGTTGGTGCGTGGAGGCCGCGGTCAGGGCGGGCTGAGAACCGTGATCGCCCCGGCTGGGGAGGTCAGTCACCTGCGGCTGCCCGCCGGGATTTGGGGGTCACGCACTGCACTAGTCACAGCCTGTCATACTTAGGGTACCCCGTACACCGCGCCCCCTCGGTGGTTCCGACGGGGCGCGGTTCCGGGAGTCTGCGGGCTCGGTGTGCGCACGCGCCTCCTTCCCGCGAAGGCCCGGTCTTCCGCGCTCGGCCCCGCCCCCTCGCTTCGACCCCTCCCCACGTGCTCGCAGCTCCGGTCCGGGCACGGGTGGCGGGTGCACCATGTCGCTGGAGGCGATACGCTATTCGAGGGGCTCGCTGCAGATCCTCGACCAGTTGCTTCTGCCGCAGCAGAGCCGCTACGAGGCGGTGGACTCCGTGCGCCAGGCCTGGGAGGCCATCCGCGCCATGAAGGTGGGGTCGCGTGGCCGAGGGGCGGGGCTCCGGTGGGGGCGCCGGCTCCTGACCCGGCATGTCTCCCCTCCAGGTGCGCGGCGCCCCAGCAATCGCGCTCGTAGGCTGCCTCAGCCTCGCCGTGGAGCTGCAGGCGGGCGCTGGGGGACCGGGACCCGCCTCCCTGGTGGCCTTCGTGCGCGACGCGTTGAGCTTTCTCGTCACCGCGCGGCCCACCGCCGTCAATATGGCCCGCGCCGCCCGCGACCTTGCCGCCATCGCAGCCCAGGAGGCCGAGCTGGAGGGCGCCACGGAGGAGGTGGTCCGGGAGAGGTAGGGGGCCCTGGGGCCAGGCACGGCCCAAAACTGAAGTTACTAACTTGGCGCACAGCGGCCTGTGTTCTACAGGTGGGGAAACTGAGGCACGGCGCTTTTAAGTCCTTTGTCCAAGGTCACACAAGGCTGAGCAGGAGGGGACCTGCAGAGCAACGCCGGGCAGGGAGGAAGGAGGGGCCTTTCTGATGCCCAAAGCAAAGTGACTGGCGCTGAGAGACCCTTATTGGTCCAGAGTGATCCGCTGCGCAGAAGAAATGCTGGAGAAGGATCTCAAGGACAATCGGAGTATCGGAGACTTGGGAGCCTGCCATCTCCTGGAGCGGGCGGCCCCAGGTGGCGGCAAGGTGACAGTGCTGACCCATTGCAACACCGGTGCGCTGGCCACCGCTGGCTATGGCACAGCCCTGGGTGAGTGTGTGTCCGTGGGGATGAAGAAGGGTCCTTTGCAGGAGGAAGATACCCACCTCAAAAATTGTGATTGTATTAGTTCTTATACAGAAATGCCTAGGCGGTTGGCTTCAGGTATGGCTGGATACAGGTGCTCTAATAGAGCACCAGGAAGCCTCTATCTCTGTCCCTGGTGTTTCCAGGGCTTTTAAGTCAGCTGCCAAACCCGGATCAGTCATTGCAGGGGCCCAGCCTGAGTCATGTCCCTTGAGACTGAGTGGGATGTGGATCCAAGAGGACCGAGGGGAAAGAGTGGCTCCCCCCCAAAAAAAACTGGAGTAGGCGTGACCAGGAGAGGGGGAAACTGAGTCCTGGGGGTCAAGGCAGTAGATTCTACTTAACCCTAAATTTCCTAGATTTCCCTGCCTGCCTTGGTCTTCCCCTTGTGCCTGGGAATATATGCCTGGATGGTAACCCATTCCTTCATTCACTCAACATTTATTAAGTACCTACTATATACCCCATCACTCACGTATAATTGCATGTACTCCCTTGTTCACTTAGCTAACATTTATTAAACACCTGTGTACCCTGTCCATGCACACGTACATTCCTTCATGCACGCAACAAGCACCCACTGTATACCCCATCACTCATACATGCGTGCATTCCTTTGTTTGCGCAGTACTTATTAAGCACCTACTGTGTGCCTGATCCATGCATGCATTTCTCCATCCGTTTAAATTTCATTAAGCCCCTTCTATGTGCCCTACCAGGCACACACACACTCCTACATCCACTCAACATTGATTAAGCACCTACTGTGTACCTCATGCATACATGGATGCATTCCTTCATCTGCTCAACATTAATCACTGTGTGCTTCCTCACACATGTATACATACATTCCTTTGTTCACTTTAACATTTATTGAGCATCTACTGTATGCCTCATCCATGCAGGCATGCATTTTTTCATCCACTCAACCATTTATTAAGCACTTACTGGGCACCAAGCACAGTTTTAGATACTAGAGACCTGGCAGTGAACAAAGCAGACATCTCTGCCCCCAGGTGCTAGAACATCTGAGGACCAGACAGATGTCCTTCATTCAGTGTCTGGTATGTGCCGAGCTGGTTAGCGCTAAGAAGGCACAGGGAAACATCAGACACCAATGCTGCAGTGTGAGACCCAGGGATCAGGGAAAGTGTTTCGCCATCGGACAGAGGGAACAGTCACCAAGCAGGGGTTTGGGGTGGGACCTGGCTGTGGCTCCACGCCCCTGACCATCGGACCACCCCACCCCTCTTGCCCCTTCTCCCGGTGGGCTGGCCCGCAGGTGTGATCCGCTCGCTGCACAACCTGGGACGTTTGGAACATGCCTTCTGCACAGAGACCCGGCCGTACAACCAGGGAGCCCGGCTGACCGCCTTTGAACTGGTGTATGAGCACATCCCAGCCACCCTCATTGCTGACAGCGCAGCAGCAGCGGCCATGGCCCACAGGGGCGTGTCAGGTGGGGGCGGGGCTCCGGGGGCGGGGCTTCTGGGGGAGACTGGCCATCTGCAGGCAGGCAGTGACCCCTACCCATCTCCACCTCTCTCCCAGCTGTCGTTGTGGGAGCTGACCGCGTGGTTGGCAACGGCGACACGGCCAACAAGGTGGGCACCTTCCAGCTGGCCATTGCCGCCAAACACCACGGGGTTCCCTTCTACGTGGCAGCCCCCAGCTCCTCCTGTGACCTGCGTCTGGACACCGGGCAGGAGATCGTCATTGAGGAACGTCCGAGCCAGGAACTGACGGACGTCAACGGAGTCAGGATGGTGGCACCGGGTAAGCCTTCCGCAGAGAGGGTGTCACTGCCATCTGAGCACCTCCCTTTAGACTCCTTGCCAGGGGGACCCTTGGGTGTCTCAGCCCCCTGGATACAGGCACCCCGCCGCCATTTCCTGGAAAGGAAGGGAGGGTAGATTCAAGAAGGACTCAGTTGGAAAAACCTGATTGTCTTGCTATTCTCCACTTAACTTTTTTTCACCTGGAGAAGAAATAAGGCAGGCGATGGCGGAGCAGTGGTTTAGTTACCCGCCTTCAACAGAGAGTGCAGTCCATGTACATCCCTGGGGCGGGCAGCTACCCAGATGAACAACTAAATAAAGTAAATAAAAATGCATCTTCCTCCTCTCTCCCTGCCTGCCTCTACTCACCTTTATTCCTGCCTGCACCTTTCCTTAAAAAAAAAAAAAAAAAAAAAAAGTGTGTGTGTAATTCTAATTTTTTTTTTAATTTAACATTTTAATGTTTTGCTGGGATAACAAGTCAACAAGGATGAGCGTGTGGTCCCTGGGCTCTGCCCTGTGTCACAGACAGGCTCTTCTGATTTTTCCCAAGAGAAGCCTTGTTTATATGATGTTAATTCCATGGCCTTAAAAAAGATGAACCAGCATGCCCTGGTGGCCTAGTGGTTTAGTTTACCTGGATGCTGTCCACATACCTCCCAAAGCCTGGGTTCAAGACCCAGGGCCAGGGAAATAGCCCAGATGAACTACGAAAAATCAGAATGCTTCTTCTTCCTCTCTCTTCCTGCCTGTCTTTGCTCGCCTGCATTCCTGCCTGCCCCTTTTCCTTGAAAAATGAAATAAAATCAGATATCCTGGAAGCAGGCACAGTGGAGTGAATATTCATACATTAGACTTCAAAACCTTCTTGCATTACTATAATCCAGAACTGGGAGAGGATCTAAACTTGTTACAGGGCACGAAAGCCCATTCCTTCGTGCAATTTGGAGGTGAGGGTTCCCCAACTCAAGAACCACAGAGGCAGAAAGAGACAGGTGACATCTGCATGAAAATTTTCCCCAGGCCAAATAAGATAAAGCCTGCCTGCCTGCCTCTCTCCTCTGCAGGGATTGGGGTTTGGAATCCTGCCTTTGATGTCACACCCCACGACCTCATCACCGGTGGCATCATCACAGAGTTGGGCGTCTTTCCCCCTGAAGAGCTCCGTGCAGCCTTAAACACCACCGTCTCCTGAGTGACAGACCCTGGATGGACCACAGAGGGAACTCACCCAGCCCTCAGCCCCTGGGTTTTATAATAAAGTTCTTGAATGGCTGATCTTCTTGCCCCAGCCATACTTCTTCCTGCAGCAGCGAGACCAGACATGACGTTTGCATGACCTTTTAAAAATAGTTTTTAAAGGAAAGTGCAGGCAGGAATGAAGGCAGGCAGGCAGGCAGGCAGGCAGGCAGGCAGGCAGGAAGACAGAGGAGGAAGAAGCATTTTATTCATTTTAATTTAGTTGTTCACACTGGTTATTTCCTCCTGGACCCGGTACTCAAACCCAGGGGTATGTGCCTTACTCCTTCAGAGGTGAGTGACCTAACCACTACTATACCAGAGCGTACCTAATAGTTGTTTTTTTTGTTTTAATAAAATTTAATACAAAATATTTATGGTGGTGCCCCTAGTGGCTAAGCAGTTCAGCCCACCCTGTGCAATCCACATACATCTAAAGGACCCCATATCATGTCCTGTGCAGGGAGGACCACCAAGATGAACAACTGAAAATAAACAAAATGATTCTTCCTTGTCTCTAATCCTGCTAACCGACCTTCATTCCTGCCTGTAACTTTCCTTTAAAAAAAAAAGTATTCATTTAAAAGAAAAATCCGTGATGATCGGAATATAAAGATATTAAATAGAGACTGTAAATGAAACTCTCTATTTGCACAAGTTAACCTCAAGAGCCTTACTCTGATACTGGCCCCTGTTCCAGTAAAACTTTATTAACACCAAGCAGCTGGTCTGCAGACTGTAGTTTGATTGATTTTATATGTTTTTTTTTTTTTTTTTTTTTTTTTTTTAAGGTAATTGCAGGAAGGAATGAAGGTGAGCAGGAGAGCAGGCAGGCAGACAGGGAGAGAGAGGAGGAAAGAGCACTTTAATTATTCATCTTAGTTGTTTCCCCTGGTCTTGACCCTGGGACTTTGAGATGGATGTGGACTAATCCACTAGGCTACCAGGGATCGCCGAATTTTATTTTAAAGCATAAAAGAGTATCCATTTTACGGGACAAATAAGCGCTCCTTTCCTGTTAGCTTACCGTGATAACCCTTTCCTTGGACACTGTTAAACTTGCTGACTCAGGTCGCCCACCCTTGCAGGGAGGTGGCCCTTTAACGCTTTGCCACACTGTATCCCGTGAGCCCTCGCGCCCCCAGCCCCGCTGTATCCCATCGTGCCCTGCGCTTTCCGACGGCGGCAGCGCAAAACACTGCCTCCGTCTGCGCAAGCGCGATCATGGCGCAGGGGCAGCGCAAGTTCCAGGCGCGCAAGTCCGCAAAGAGCAAGGCAAAAGCCGCGGCCTCGGAGCGGAGCCGCGCCCCGAAAAAGGGCGGTGAGTAGCTGCGCGGGGGCTGGGGATGAGGGCCGAGCTGGGCCTGACGCTCCCGGGCCTCATGCGAGCTCGTCTCTCCCCAGGTCGTGTTATCGCCCCGAAGAAGGCGCGTATCGTGCAGCAACGCAAAGTCAAGAAGGTGGGTGGGTGCGTGTGGGGGGCGAGGTTTGGAGCCGGGGTGCGGGGGGGACCAGGGCTGGAGCCCAGCGGTCAGGACAGAGCCGGTGGGACGTCTGGGATGGAACATGACAACTTGAAGTCGGGGGACACGGATGGGGCCTGAAGTCTTAAAGGGGGTCCCTGGGATTGGATCTAGGGGCTGGTGGGGGAAGGAATGAAACCTGGAGCCAGCGCGGATGCAGGGATGGAGCCTGGCGGCCTGATTCGGGGGCCGAGGGGGAGCTGGAGCACTCGCCGCGTTGTGAGTGTTTCCTCTCTTGTGTGCGGCGGGCGCGGGGAACACTCCAGGCTTCGAGGAAGCCAGGTCTGGGTGCTGGAAGCGGTCAGGGCTGTGATTGCCTCCTTAACGGAACTCGGGAGGGAGGCTGCGGGGAAAGGGATTGAAGAAAGGAATGGAAAACCCCGGCTTTGCCAGAGACAGTGCTGAGTGCAAATCTCTGCTCCATAGGTAGTCTCTTCACCCAGAACCTCTTCCCTTTCTACCCATCCCGCCTGAGAAATGGTCAGAGCCCTAGCACAGGACTGTTGTGAATATTAGCTGTGCCATTATTATTATTATTATTATTATTTTTGCCTTTTTTTATTTGTTTAAAGGAAAGATGCGGGCAGGAATGAAGGCAAATAGGCAGGCAGGGAGGAGAAAGGAGAAGGATGCATCTTTATTTTACTTTCTTTTTAGTTGCTCACACTAGTTGTGTGTTGTCATCCCCCTGGACCCATCCCTCCAACTCAGGGCTCTGTGGCTGCGTCCTTCAGAGGCAGTTGGCTCAACGGCTACTCCATCTGGGTGCTGCATTTTTTTTTTTTTTTTTTTTTAAGGAAAAATACAGGCAGGAATGAAGACGAGGAGGCAGGGAGGCAGGAAGAGAGGAGGAAGAAGTATTTATTTTATTTAGTTGTTCACACTGGTTGTTGGCTCTGGACCCAGTACTCGAACCTAGGGGTGTGTGGCCTGCGCTCCTTCAGAGGTGACTGACCCAACCGCTGCTCCACGGGGGCGGGGGCACCAGTTTTGTCATTTTTGTGGTTGCCTTTTTAGGTACGATTTTCTGTCCAGGGATGGGTGGAATTGAACTTACAAAGAGGTTTAAAACTGGGCTTTGGTGGAGTCAGATCTGAGTTCGCGTTGTACTTCACAGTAACCAGCCCTGTGATGTTGAGCAAACTGATCAGTGTCCCTGGAGCCAGGACTGTCACAGACCCGGTACTGCCTTATTACCCAACCATGGTCTGCCACCCGATGTGTTTAAAGCCAATAATATGGCACCAGGTTTTGAGGAAATAAAGGGTTTTCTTGCAAGTTCAACTGGCATGCAGAGACAAAGCTTCTCAAATCTGTCTCCCCCAACCTGGCATCAGAGCAAATTTTTAAAGGGATTTAGGGCTCCCCTGGTGGCCTAGCTGTCTGTTTTACTGGGCACAGTCCCCCTTACATCCCCAGGTCCCTGGTTCAAGACTTAGGGTCCAGGAAACAACCAAGATGAACAAACTAAATAAAGTGCTTCCTCCTCTTAAAAAAAAAAAAAAAGATACAAATAAAGGGTTTGAGTTGATGATGTAGAGACTGAGGCATTTGGCGTCTCTGGCTCAGGATAGAGGGATATTTCCGCTTGTTACAGGCTCAGCTCTGACATCTAAGGCACCTGCTGCCTTCTGTTAGTTTTTGCTGGTCCCCTTCGGGGTCATCAGGAGACATTGATACAGTCTGGAAACCGCCTGTGACTGACTTCCAGTTCTCAAGCCTGCTGGCTCTAATGCCTCGTTAAGTTCAGCCACTTCTGCAAAGGGAGCTTGAAACGGAAGTTATGTGACTTTGGTGCTTAACACCTCAAGCCTATCCTGTCCATTCAAGGCCCAGATCCCCCACCCTCATCCTACACCGGCTCCATTCTGGAAGACTTGGTCCTTCCTAATGTTCAGGGCCATCCTTGCTTCACCCCTTAATCTCACATCAAAGTGGGCTCCATTCTTTTGCTTTAGGATTAATCTAGAATCTGCCCACTTCCCGACTCCCTGACCCACCCCCACTCCCCACTGTCTCTCCCCCATACCCACCAATGCAGTCCACTCTTCCCTGGGCTCCAGCTCCCATCATTACCCTCTCCGTACCCTACAGCCTTCAGAGGGCTCCTGTGAGCACTTGAGTCAAGGTGCTTCCTTCTGCCCAGAACCCTCCATGGCTCCCACCTTCCTCTGCCTACAAGGCCCTGCACGCTCTGAACCCCTCTCCTTGCCCCATTACTCATGCCCTCTAGCTTTGTAGGCCTCTTAACTTCTTGACCTTCCTCCGAATGCCTATACCGACTTTCCTCTGTCCAGATTCTTCCAGAAATCCACATGGCTCCCTCCATCTGAGTTAAGTCTGACTGCATTTTTTTTTTTTTTTTTTTTTTTAAAGGAAAGACACAAGCAGGAATGAAAGGGAGTAGGCAGACAGGAAGAGAGAAGAGGAATAAATATTTATTTGATTTTGTTATTCATTTTAATTGTTCCCCCCAGGCCCAGGACACAATCCGGGGCCTTGGGCTGGACTAAGTGGACTGTGCACTGGTGGACTAAACCACTGGGCCACGCCAGCTATTGAGATTCTCACAGGCAGGGGGAGGGGGTGCTTTAGGACTAGAGCACATGGGTTCCGGTGCCCTGGACTGTTCCTGGTTCCTGTCACCATCCCATGTGCGGAATGGAGATGGCCCAGGGGGGGGGTCCCACTCGACATCAGCTTCCAGGTGCCCATCACTCTTGCAGTTTATGGTCCCCAGACCACTGCCTACCCCTGCAGGAGCCTCCATCTCCCCAGCTGCAGAACGGGCCTGAGCAAGTGTCCCAGGACAACAGGAGGGGTCTGTTGTGCAGCATGAAAGCCAGGCACCAGGCGCTGTGTTGTGAGCCCCCGCCTGACCGCCCTGCGCGCCCCCTCCCCCCCCAGGACCTGGAGGTGGGCATCCGGAAGAAGATCGAGCACGATGTGATGATGAAAGCCAGCAGCAACCTGCCCAAGAAGCTGGCGCTGCTGAAGGCCCCCGCCAAGAGTGGGGCTGCCACCTCCAAGGCACCTTCCTAGCAATGCTGCCCCAGCGGAGGCCTTCTCCATGCTCAGATCCAGACTGGGACCCTGGGTGGTGGCGGAGCCCCCTCCCCGAGTGCTGAGCTGCACCTTGAGCTGCAGCTGCCTGCTAGACTGAGCGGAGTCCACACGGCCTCCTGGTGCTGGGAGCGCACCCGTGGCTCTAGCCGTTGCCCTCTGTGCCCCCTCCATGCCCCAGGTCCTCAATAAACCTGCCTGTGTCCACCCCTCCTGCAGTCACGTGCCCCCGTGAGCAGGGCTGGGGAATGGGGGTGTTCCCACTGGACCCCACGGGAGGCCTGGGAGCTGGGGGTAGAGGGGAGCTTTCTCCCACTTTGGATGACACATCCACTCACCTGCACACCCAGGGGTCCCCTCTGCCGTGGATGCTCCTATGGATCTAGGCAAGATTCTAGCACTTTTCTAGCACGTCACCTCACCCCTCAGGATGCGGGCTGGTTGGTGTCATTGACATTCTGAGCCAGGGCTTGAATCTGCCGCTGGCGGAGACCCAGGCCCACTGCGCTGATGTCACTACCTAGTTCTTACCATCCCTCTTCCCTCCGGGGTGCCCCACCCGCAAGTCGCTGCAGAATCAGCCTGGAGCTCTGGGCCGATGGATGGCAGATGGTATGGGTGACGCTGAGCTCCTATCCCTGGGAGGGGCCAGCAGCACCTAGGAGTGCCATTCAGCTGTGCCCCTGAGGGGAGTGACTGGTCCCAGGTGGCAGTTAGTTGTTCATTTCAGTTGTTTCCTCCATCACAGGTCCTTGAGCTGTACATGAACTGCGCCCCAGGCACGGGCTTCATACCCCAGCCACCAGGGTGTGCCTCCAATTTTTAAAGAAGGGTGTAGGCAGAAAGGAAGAGAGAGGAGGAAGAAGCTTTTTTATTTAGTTGCTATTTTATTTGACTTGCTCCCACGGACCCGGGACCTTGTATGTATGTGGAGTGCACCCAGGCCCTACTCCACCAGGGTGCGCCACCAGCAACGAAAGAGGAAGAAGCATCTGTATTTTTATTGAGTTGTTCACACTGGTGGTTTCCCCTGGACCCGGGACTTGAACTCAGCTTTGTGGCCTGTGCTCCTTCAGAAGCGAGTGACCCAACCACTACTCCACCCAGGTGTGCCACCAATTTTTTTTTTGAAGTCAGGAATCATGTGGAAGAGTTTGGTGGTCCTTCAGTACATTCAGCGGAGTTGCCGTAGGACCCACAGGCCCCTCCTAGGCACAGACCCTGAAGTATTGAAAACACTAGCAGCGCGGTCCACACATCCAAAGCAGCGTCACTCAGCCCCAAGCGACAACCCAGCATCCGCCAGCGGCTGAAGGAGCCAGTGAGCAGGGCAGCCCACCATCACTGGCAGGAGGAGCATGGCCACACCACGTTGTTGGGACGATGTGTTCATGTGAATGATCTCGATCCAGCGGGGAGAGCCCTAGAGAGAAAGCAGTGGCTGTGCCAGGGGAGTGAGGAGTGACGGCTGACAAAAACACGGACCTGCAGCCTGGTTGGCTCAGAGGTTAAGCCCATGCCTGGGGCACAGGCCACATACAACCCGCAGACCAGGACCGGGAAACAACTAAAACGAACAAACAAATGATGCAAATGCTCCTTCAGCTCCTCTGGTGGGGCAGCGGTTAGGTCAGTCGCCTCCAAAGG
This sequence comes from Solenodon paradoxus, assembly GCA_004363575.1. Lineage (NCBI taxonomy): Eukaryota > Metazoa > Chordata > Mammalia > Eulipotyphla > Solenodontidae > Solenodon > Solenodon paradoxus. The sequence continues at coordinate 70,391 of RJWH01004147.1, read as the reverse complement.
AGCCCAAGCCACATACCCCTGAGTTCAGGTCCCAGGTCCAGGGCGGGAAACAACCAGTGGGAATAACTCAATAAAAATAAAATCTGTTGCTTTTTTTTTCTCCTCTCTTCCTTGCTGCCTGCCTTCACGTCTGTGTGCTTCCTACCTCTTTAAAAGAACAAAACATGACATGAAATCCGTGGAGGAGGGTGTCACACATTAATTCTGCCACACAATTGGACATTTACGTGTGGAATTCAGATCTCCAAGCCTCAGGAATTTGGCAGCCAAGCCGCGGTCTGATGGGAGAGGCTTTTGTGTTTGGGGTTTCCCAGGCCCCGCATCAGGGTTTGGTGGGGTCCCGGAGAATGAGGGGATGAGGAGCGCATCCGGGACCAGAGGGCAGGGGTGTGTGAACCCCTCCCAAACCCCAGAGCACACCCACTCGGGAGACTTGGGGCCCTCCCGCCGCCTGCACCGCCTCGGAGCTGCCTCTTCCCTGCCTTGCTTCCCACCCGGGTGTCATCTCCGGGGACCCTTCTCTGTGTCCGTGTCCCCCGGCCCCGCCCGTTCCACTCTACTCCCTCCCTGAGCGTCCAGTACCTCGGGTGGCGCGCCTGGCGCTTGGCGACCTGGTGTGCGCTGAATGCAAGGAAGCAATTGTTTTCTCTACGAGGACGACTGTGCGTTTCCATGAATCTGTTCTGGTGGTTCCGGACACCATCAAGCTGCCACACGCCCTTCCGCTTACCTTATTCATCGCCGCGTGGTCCTGGAACCTGGAAACGGCTCCCAGCCCCGTAAATCCTAAGCCACCTAGAGCGATGCCCAACCTCTCCCGTCTGGAGCCACACACGCGGTGCCACGGGAGAACCGGCTTAACCTCCACTCCCATTTCTTCCAAGTCGGGTGGGGAGAAGGGGCCTCGTTTTCAGCCTGCTTCTCACCTGAGTTCAATAAACAGCTTAACACTTGTTGGACTTCTGGGAGTCACGAGTTCACCCTGCCGACCTTTCTCGGACCCGAAGCTCTGGGGCGGGCCTGGGTGGGCTCTGGGTGCCCGTAACACCTCCCTTGGCCGCCAGGAGGCGCCTCGAACCTGGGCCGAGCCCGCTGGGGGCTTGGGGGCTGGCGGCACCCGGGCGGACCCAGGGCTCTTACAAAGTTGACTCCCTTTGTCCATCCGACGCCAGCGCCTTTGAGGAAGACCCCAGGGACTAGGAACGGCATTCAGGGGTGACAGGTACGGGGGGTGGGGTGTCTGAACCCTGTTTCACCATCTGTTAAATGGGGATCCTAGCGCCCCTCCCGCTGGGTGAGTTCTGGACTTGCAGGTGTGAATCTGAAATGCCTCTGTGTCCTGGGGAAAGGGGGTCCCCAAGCCGGGCCCCTAGCCTGTCCCTCTGCCCCTCTCCCCCAAGGCCAGGGCAGTCCTAAATGCGGCGTTGTTTCCGACAGTGTTTCCTGCCCAAGCCTGTCCCTCTCCTGCCTCCACCTCCCCCCTCTGCCTGGAATGCCCATTTTTCTCCTGGCAGGGTCGTGACACAGTCCAGGAACTTCAGAAGCACATGTATGGGCTGGGGAAGCCAGAGGGGCTCTTTGGGGACTGGGAAGGAAAGCCGCCCAGGCTAGTTTCCTGACTGAGTCAGAGGGGCAGCTGGGGGACTGCAGGGGGCCCAAGATGGGACCCTTAGGTGGCCACAAAGCTGGGGAGGGCAAGTCCTCATCTGAGCCTCCAGGCGGCCCCCTTGTCCCTCAGGGAGTGAGGACACGTGGGTTCGGGTTAGGAGCTCAGATGCCTAGACAGTGAGCTCACGGCGGGAGGATAAAGGAGGCTTCCATTTCCCTGAAGCCAAAGAAGGGAGAACCCGCGGGTGGCTGGAACCCTCCCTCACTCTAGAAAAGGACAAGCTTAAGACAGGTTTCTAGAGACTTCATCTGGGAGACACCCTGTCCTGTCCTCCAGGGGGCCTTTCTGACCTCACACATTCTCCAGTGATCACCTTTGGCCACTGTCCAACCTTCTCTGGGTCTCTTTCTCACCAGTGAAAGGAAGGATCGGTGCACCCTGGTGAAGCAGCTGTTAGGTCAGTCGCCTCCGATGGAGCACAGGCCATGTACCCCTGGGTTCCAGGGTCCAGGGAAACGACTTCCTCTCTCTTCCTACCTGCCTACTCACCTTCATTCCTGCCTGCACCTTTCCTTAAAAAAAAAAAGGGACTAATCAAAATAGAACATTGCTGCTGCCCAGCCCGTGCTGACAGGACCTGCCCCCTAGGGCTTGAATGCTGGGCCTCCCCCTTCCTGCTGTGCCCTGTGGGCCATTCATCTGAACTTTATGTGCCTTGATTTTCTCATCCATGAACCAGGGGTGATGACAATATGAGTATCTATTGTGAGCTAATCAAACAACACACCTTTGCCTTGTGATGAACCTTCTCTTGCCTCCTTCAAAGTCAACCCACAGCCTGGTGTGACTCTGACCCAGTAGCTCAGGATTTAGCTGACTCAGTCACCTGCCAGATGCTGATGGCAGGGGAGATGCTGGAAGAAGCCAGACCCTGGGGCCTGTGAGCGAGAGGAACATCTTACCTTCGCATCGATCTCGTGCAAGATCAGGACCCTCTGACAAATCTGAGACTCCGGCCCCACCTGGCTTCCTCAGGCTTAAGGACTGCTCCCTCGCCAACCTCAGTTTCCTCATTTGAGAAATGCTGGTGACAACCCCCACTTTGCAGCTGAAACTCCACCACCATATGGCATCTGTGGACAATCAGAGTGCCACATAAACATCATTATTCTTCTTTCTGTTGTCATTTTGTCATTGTGGCCGGCTGTGATTTCTCAAGATCACCCCGTCCAATAGAAATGACAATGCAAGTCGCGTACGTAACTGTAATTTTCAATGTCCTGAGGGCACATGATAAAAAATGTGAAGTTGCTGCAATTAACTGGGATCATGTATTTTTGTTTTTGTTTTGTTTTGAAAGGAAAGGTGCAGGCAGTAATGAAGGCAAGCAGGCAGGCAGGAAGAGAGGAGGAAGAAGCATTTTATTTTCCATCTTAATGGTTCACACCGGTAGTTTCTCCCCCACATCTGGGCCTGGAACCCAGGGGTATGTGGCCTGTGCACCTTCGGAGACGACTGACCTAACCACTGCTTCACCAGGGCATGCCTGAGATCATGAGTTTTAGTTCATCCGAACCTACCTAAAACATTATCACAGAAAAAAATATTCTTAAAAAGGTATTTTGCCTTCTTTTTTTCCCTTTACCAAGTCTGCGCTTTCCAGGAACCACAGAGTCTTGTGCAGGTCAGGGGGCACCTTAGTGAATAATACAGGTTGCAGAGAGTTTATTCCTGAATGGTGGGTTGACCTGTGAAACAGAAAGTTCCTGGAAAAGCCCAAGTGTTCCTATTAGGGGTGGGAAGAGGGTGAAAACTTTTCCCTGCTCTGTAGCTCATTTTCATTGAAAGCGCGCCAAGCATGAGTTACAGACTGAGTGACTACTGAATACCGACTGCTGAAGACGGGCAGGAGAGGGGGCAGGAACGTCCCCAATTGAACTACTGGGGCTCAGATGTAGGGGGGAGACAGAAATTACCCAGTGCTGAAATAGACAAAGAAACCTAATGATAATGAGAGAAGTGTGACAAAGGGAAAATGCAGGGTTCTCTAAGGACATGGATAGGGGGTGGGATGGGCTGGGGTGGGGGTGGGAGGAGGAGGTGGGTCATAGACCCTGGCGGGCTTTCTTCCAAACCAGAGTTGTGTCTTGGACAAGCTGAGTCAGAAAAAAAAAAAAAAAAAAAAAAAGTCAGGCGGATGTATTTTACATGTTGAGCCTTATGAAACTGCCATTTTAATACGTAAAAAAGATGGTTGAAAATCAGCAATTTCCTTTGACTCAACGTGCTAATATTTAGGATGGGGGATGGGGGGTATTCGCTAGGGGTTCAAGGAAGAGCACGAATGGGGCTCTATTGTAAGAGCCGGGGCCCGAACGAAGCACCCACGAGCTCTGCCCACGGTTCTCTCCACAAAAGCATCAAAGCTCCACCAGGCGCCCAGAGAGGGTGAGAGAGTTTCTTGCGTCACACAGCCCAGAGCGAGGAAAAGCTGAGTCGCTGCCCGGGGTCCCGCCGCTCCGTCTCGCTCCCCGGTCGAGCCCTGTTGATTGTCCCCTCGCGGCGCCCGGAAGCGACCCTCCGTAAACAAAGCCGTGTGTGGGCGCAGCCCCAGCTGCCCCGGGCGCGCCGTCCAGCCCGAGGGAGGCGGGGGAGGAATGTTGTGAATGAACCGAGGGCCCGCCCCGAAACTCCGCGTAAGCGCGGAGCCGCAGGGGTCCTCCAGCTCTGATTGGTCGAAGTTTCCTCGTGATTGACAGTGCCGCTCTCTGAGCGTTCGGATTGGACCGGCCTGGAAAGACACACAGCGCAGGCAACGAATGAGCAGCGACATCGTACAGAAGGGGCTGGACGTCCAGCCAATGGAGAAGAAGGGCCTCAGAGATCGAGGGGGGGGCCAATGGGGAAGGGCGGCGGGGGCGGGACGACGGCGGAGCATAAAGCGACGGCCGAGGAAGCTTCATTGTTGTGAAGAGTCTTAAAGGGGCCGCATCACCCGGCCGGCCCGGCTCGGGGCTGGGGTGGGCGCGGAGGGGGTGCCGGGGCCGCGGATCGCGAAGGAAGAACTCTTAGACCGGCAGGGGCCGCGGGAGCCAGTGAAGCGGAGCGGGCATCGGACCGGACCCCCCCAACAGGCCCCGCCCCGGCCCCGGCCCCGGCCCGGACGGATGGACCCCCCCGCGGCCAAGCGGAGCCGGGGCTGCCCCGCGGGACCGGACGAGCGCGATGCCGGGGCCGGGGCCGTGCGCGGCCGGGGTCGGCCCGAGGCGCTGCTGGACCTCAGCGCCAAGCGAGTGGCCGAGAGCTGGGCCTTCGAGCAGGTGACCGAGGTGGGGGGGAGGGACGCACCCCCACCCTTCCCGGACTTTCCTTCTCTGTCCCCTGCCCAACCCCCAGCCTCCGGTCCTGCCCCCATGGAGACGCCTCCAGGTACCCTCTCTAAGATCCCAAACCAACACGACCCCGAGACACCCCCTCATCTCCTCATTTCACTCCTGTAAACCCTGTGACCCACCCCCAGCCTTTCTCCGCCATGCCTCCCCTCCAACTCAAGACGCTCCTTCCTTTTCTTGCCTGTGTTCCTCTCACAACCCCGGATCCCCCGTTTCCTACTTCACCCTTCTCGGTCAACTGGGGCACCCCATCCCTTTTTCACTCCTCTCTCCAACTTCTACAAGCAGTGCTCACTTGTGGATACCCCAGGACTCAACCCCTAGGGACACACTCCCCTCTTTCTGTCCTCCACATCTCTGTTCCCCAGTGAAGGGACACCCCCATTTCTACACATCCCACCCTCCACGTTCTGTCCCCCAGTCTCCAGAACCCCACTGTCCCCTCTCCTCTCCTCCAGATCCTTCCCTCCGGCCCTGTCACCCCTCCACCTGAAGCTGCTCAGCCCTAGACCCCCATTCCCCAGTACCCACCCTGCCTCTGACCCCAGGGTCAGGAGGTCAGCAGCAGGTCCCAGGCCTGATACTTGGACATAGGCGCACCAGGAACCCCACTTCAGAGACTTCTTGGGGGCTCTACCAGGATGTCTGAGGATAGGGAACCCTGGAAGCACCCTTTCTCAGCCCCAGGGTGCACCCACCACCCTGGGGAGTTGGAGATGTGGCCCAGATCTGACCAAGCCTTCTGTGGAACCCCTATCTGTCCTCTGGCCTCAGGGAGTTCTCTGCACCTTGGCCTGGGGCTCCTGGGACTGGGCCACTTATGGACTGGGCTGGTTCTGATTCATGGCCTGGAAAATCCCTCTTTCGTCATCGGCCAGCTGTCCCCAAGTCCTCCCACTTGCCCCCCAAAACTCAGAATCAGGGCTCTCTGGAGCGTCTCTGTCCTTTCATGGTGTGGGAGACACCCAGAATCACCCTGAATCATCTCAGGGTTCCCTGGTACCTGCCCTGCCTGGAAGCTACCCCCCTCCCCTGCAATAGATTATGGAATCTTCTGGAAGCCTCTGGGAGTTGTTGTTCTTGTTTCCCACTTTGAGGAAACTGGGGCACAGAGAGGTTGAGAAACTTGCCCAAGGTTACCCAGCCAGTGAGGAGCCAGCCATGATTGGCACGCAGGCTCAACCAGTTGGGTTCACTGCCAGAGCCACCTGGAGCCTGGGGCTCCCCTCCCTTCTGGGCAGAGGGGCCTGGAAAGGTTACCACAGGAGAGCCTGTCTTGGGAGTGGACCCTGAACAAGTGAAATCACCCCCCTCAGAGCCTCAGATTCCTGGGGCTGTCAATGAATGCTTCATCAGCGACAAAGGCTGGTGCCCGGAGAATGACAGCATTTAGGGAAAGAAAATGTCAGCTTGATCATTAGCCTTAGCCCCTTTCTCTTCTTCCTCCTGCCGCCTCTAAGCCCACGACCCGCGCCCCCCCCCCCCCGCCCCTCGGGGATCTGACATCCAGGAGGGAAGTGACAGAAAGTTCTAGAACACATAACTTCAGCCAGGTGTTACTGTGTTTTTGTAAGCGCTTTACAGATATGAATGTACGTTTCAGCCTCCCAGCACGGGGGGAGGCAGGTGCTGTTACTAACATCCCAGTTTGCCTTGGAGAAAACAGGCTCAGAGAGGCCAAAAGACTGACCGACCCTAGGTCACACAGTAAGGGCAAAACCAGGATTCAAGCTCCAATTCCGTCCATCCTCCTTCCTTCCTCCTACTCCTTCTTCCTTCTTTCCTTTCTTTCCCCTTCTTTTCCTCCCTCCGTCCTTTCCTTCTTTCTTTTCTCTGTGTTGATTTTACTGAAGGAACACTGCATCCGAGCATTCCATCAGTTGAAGCTAAGTATCCATCTATGAAAGATCTCTGTCCCAACATTCCACTTCTTCCTCTACCATACAATTGAGCCCTTACCTCCCCAACCCCGCTATTTCTTTTAAAGAAGCATTTTATTCATTTTCTTTAATTGCTCATCTTGGCTGCTCCTGCTGGTCCCTGAGATGCAAACAGGGTCCTGGGATGTAGTGGACAGAGCCCAGTTGCTCCTGCTCCAGGGTGCACCCCCAGTCGATCCCCCTGCCTTTTTTAAAGGACAGGTGCAGGCAGGAATGAAGGTGAGCAGAGGCAGGCAGGAAAACAGAGGAGGAAGAAGCATTTATTTATTTAGTTGTTCACACTGGTTGTTTCCCCCACCACACCCGGGACTGGACCTCAGAGCTACCTGGCCTGCGCTCCTTCGGAGGCGATTGACTTAACCTCTGCTCCACCAGGGGGCGCCCACAATTGATCCCTTTTTACCCAATTATGCAAGCTATCTAAGCCGCCCCCGCTTCCTGCAGGTGGAGGAGCGGTTCTCCCGGGTACCCGAGCCGGTACAGAAGCGGATAGTGTTCTGGTCGTTTCCCCGCAGCGAACGGGAGATCTGCATGTACTCATCCCTGGGCTACCAGCCCCCAGAGGGAGAGCACGATGCCCGGGTGCCCTTCACCCGCGGGCTGCACCTGCTGCAAAGCGGGGCCGTGGACCGTGTGCTCCAAGTGGGTGAGTGCGGGGACCCGGCCCTGCCAGGGATGCTGGGAGACCCCGAGCCCACCGGCCCCCTGGCAGGAGCGGGGAGTTGGAGGAGGGACACCTGGGAGGCGGAGGGGAGAGTCCTGATCTGGGGATGGTGGGTGGTGGGAGGAGGTTGGGGAACCAGGAAGTGGACAGAGAAGCAGGTCTCAGTTTGGGTAGCAAGGGCTTCTGCGGCTGGAGGACCATGGTGAGGCCATCCTCCATCCCAGGTGGAGGGGGATTAGGGGGCGAGGCTGAGACAGGGTGATGGAAGATCACCTTCCTAGACCTCAGGCCCCAGGCCCCAGTGGACTGGGTGCAGGATTGTGAGCTAAAGGTGGGAGGTCCCAGAGTCCCAACACCTCAGCAGCTTGGCAAGGGGTAGCAGGGTTACAGTGCCGGAAGAAATGTGAAACAGGGTTCTAAGGACCAGTTGTAGGAGCCAGACGTGAAAGAAGGTTCTGGAGAGACCCAATGATACTTTGAGTTTTGAGATCTGGAGCCCAGGTAGGTGTGGTCCTAGACCTCGGGCAGCGGGGCCCAGGTGAGAGTTGGAGGCTGAGGTTTAGAGCTAGAGGTGGGGGAACATTTTAGACCTCGGGCAGTGGGGCCCAGGTGAGAGTTGGAGGCTGAGGTTTAGAACTAGAGGTGGGGGAACATTTTAGACCTCGGGCAGCGGGGCCCAGAAGGGCGCCCGTGGAGGTGAAACAGAAAGGTGAAGTCTGGAACACCACACCTCTTGTGGGGGCAGGGGCTTGGCCAAGATGACCCTCCCTGAACCCTGTCACCCTGGAGGCCTCCCTGCCTGGACATGGCCACAGGCTTGGCCACCTCGAGGTATGAGGAAGCCGCCATCTCCCCGCATGACGCAGCCAGGGCCGGCCAGGGCCTGAGCTGCACAACCAGTCGGATGAGCCTGGCATCTGGGCTCCCCAGGGGCCAGGGAGGGGCGGAGTGGGGGGGAGAAGGGTGATGGGGTGTCCTGGTCACCGGCCTGTCACATCAGCTCGTCGCCTGCAAGTCTTCTGGGCCTTGGATAACTGGGGCCTGGGCCACATCCACAGAAACCTAGGGGCTTAGGCTTAGAAAACCACCGTCATTGTCATGGCCGTAGTCAACCTGACTCCTCACAGTGTTTATTTGGGACTCACTGCCTTCCGACAGTGTCGTAAGCCCTTGCTACGTATCCCCACTTGACAGATGGGGAAACTGAGGCACGGAGAGGTTCAGGGACTCATGCAGCCGGAATTTGTCACCCAGAGGGTCTCACCGTACCCTGTGGCCGCACCCCGCCCTCTCTGGCAGTGACCCACCCACAAAGCTGTGACTTTTGTCTTAGGATTTCACCTGAGTGGTAACATCCGGGAGCCTGGGGGTCCCGGCGAGGCCGATCAACTCTACCGCGTGTCCATCAGCTTTGACCGCTGCAAGATCACCTCGGTGAGCTGTGGCTGTGACAATCGCGACCTCTTCTACTGCGCCCACGTGGTAGCGCTGTCGCTCTACCGCATCCGGCGGGCACGCCAGGTGGAACTCCGGCTACCCATCTCCGAGACGCTGTCCCAGATGAACCGTGACCAGCTGCAGAAGTTCGTGCAGTACCTCATCAGCGCCCACCACACGGAGGTGCTGCCCACCGCGCAGCGCCTGGCCGACGAGATCCTCCTCCTGGGCTCTGAGATCAATTTGGTGCACGGTAAGGGCTGGGGACAGGCGGTTGCCAGGGAGTCCTCAGGTCCCTCCGATCGATGAACAAAGGCGGGGGTGCAGGCAGAACGACCTCCTGAGGGCCGGCTCCCACACCTAGTGACCGATCATGGATTTGATTCGGCTCTGCGTGTGGATGAATGGTCAGAAATTAAGCAATGGGAAGCGTGTGTGGAAGACATAGAAGGCGAGGTCCGGGGTGGAGGTGTCCTGTGATCCCAGGAACAGGTCTGGGGGCGGGCGGGTGGAGCGCTGGAAGGGTACGTGTGCATGTTAGTGGGTGTCAGGAGTGGGACGTGGGTAGGAGCTAGACTGGGAGGTGTTATGAGCCCCGGGTGGGCTTGGAGCTAGCTGCAAAAGGAACTGTTTTGCCTAAATCTAGTGGTGGGAGGGCAGAGGGCGGGTAGATGGATGAGTTGTGGGTGGGTGATTGAGGGTGGGGATGCAGGAATGAAGTAGGTATTTGTGGTTGCAGCTTGGGGCTAACTGATGTGTGGAAAGATGGGTGGAGTGAGTGGATTGGGGAATAAGTAGGGTGGTAGGTGAATGGGGAGTTGGTAACTGAGGAGGAGGGGGTTGAGATGGGCTTTGATGGTGAGGAGGTGGCTTCAGGTAGATGGGTGGCAATGGACAGGCAGCATTAGGAGTGAGCTGCTGAGCACCTGGAAAGTTTACTGGATTGACATGGCAGAGGAATTGAGTGGGTGGGTGTCCGTGAGGGGTGAATGGATGGATGAATGGGATGTCCATTAGTTCCAAAACACCCACACACGAATCTCAAAGATGCTTTAAGAAATACATATGGATGATTTGATGGGAGGAGAATAGGTAAAGTTGGGGTTAGTCAGATGAGTAAGGCTTGTGTAAGTCATTGCCTTAGGTGGGTGCACATGTTGAGGAATTGGCATTGGTCTGGATGACTTGGAAAGACACACAGGGATGGGTCGGTGGATGGACCAGTCGAATAGGCATCCAGATGGCTGAGCAGCTATGACATCTGGGTAGGGCGGAGGGTGGACTAATGGGGCAGGTAGGTAAGCTGAGGGTTATGGATGGATGTGTGGATGGGTGGTCATCGCCTGACATGGGGGTGGAGTGGGATAGACAGATGCATGGTTCAGATGGGCAGGTGGGGTGGGCGGGTGAATGGATGGGTGGGTAGACGGGTGGATGATAAGTAATGGGGGAATGGATGAGCTGGATGATGTTTTGTGTGAGATGGATGTCTGAATGGATGGGTGGATGGGTGGGTGCTGTTTCAGATGGGACGGATGGATGATGGCTGCGGTCCCCAGGCAGACAGGTGATCAGGTGGACTGGACAACGGCCTGGGCAGATGCCCCCTCCCCTCTCCCCAGCCCCAGCTTTCCCTCCCTCCTCGCAGGTGCCCCAGATCCCACAGCAGGCGCAGGCATCGAGGACGCCAACTGCTGGCATCTGGACGAAGAGCAGATCCAGGAGCAGGTGAAGCAGCTGCTGTCCAACGGTGGCTACTATGGCGCCAGCCAGCAGCTCCGCTCCATGTTCTGCAAGGTGCTGCGCCTGCGCCTGTGCCCGGAGGGGGCGGGGCTAGAAGACCCTGGCCCCGCCCCTCACCTCTTTCCCCGCCCCTCCTGCAGGTGCGGGAGATGCTAAGGATGCGTGACTCCAATGGGGCACGCATGCTGATCCTTATGACAGAGCAGTTCCTGCAGGACCCACGCCTGGCCCTGTGGCGGCAGCAGGGTGCGGGCATGACCGACAAGTGCCGGCAGCTGTGGGATGAACTGGGTAAGACCCGAATCCGGGGGCATCAGTTCCTGAAGCTTCCTCAGTTCATTGGCACCTTTTCTGTGCCAGGCACTGAACTAGGCTCTGGGGTGGCAGCAGGAAAGAAAAGATCTTAGATACTTGTGCTCCTGGAGCTGATGCCGCTGGGGAGACAGATGCGATGTACCACCACCGGTTAGCTCCGAGGTGGACCCACGTTTCCTGTAGGGCTGAAGCGGCAGTTCTGGTCCTAAACTTGTGTGTCTACTCTCCATCTGGCTGCTTGCAGTAGAAAAACAGCCTCAGACACAGAACCCAGTGGGTGTGGCAGCATTCCAAGAAAGCTTTATTTAGGGACTTCATTTGACTTTTATTTATTTGAACTTCATATCATTTCCTTGACTTTGCTTTCATTTTCATGAGTCACAAAATACTCTTTTGTTTTCTGCCCTGCCTCACCAACACACACACTGTTTAAGAAAAGTTAAAAACAATTTTATTTTTAAAGGAAAGGTGCAGACAGGAATGAAGGCGAACAGGCAGGCAGGCAAGAAGAGAGAGGAAGAGGAAGCTTTTTATTTCATTTTCATTTAGTCGTTCATCTTGGTGGTTCCCGCCAGTCCCGGGATATGAACCTGGGATGTATGTGGACTGCCCACAACCTTTACTCCACCAGATCATGCCCTCAAAGTAAAATTTTAACTTGCGGGCTGTTCAAAAACGGATGGTGGGTGTGAGTTTGCTTCGTGGGCAGTAGCTTGTTGACACTTGTTGATACATGGTGATGGGTACTATGGGGAGAAAAAAACAGCACAAGAGGAGTGAGAGGATGGATGATTAGATGGGTGGAGGATGGATGGATGGATGGATGGAGGAGGGATGATTGGATGGAGGATGGATTGATGGAGGAAGGTTGATTGGATGGAGGATGAGTGGATGGAGGAGGGATGATTGGATGGAGGAGGGATGGATGGATGGAGGAGGGATAATTGGAGGATGGGTGGATGGATGGAGGAGGGATGGATGGATGGATGGAGGAGGGATGATTGGATAAGGGAGGGATGATTGGATGGAGGATGGATGGATGGAGGAGAGATGATTGGATGGAGGATGGGTGGATGGATAGGTGGGTAAGTGAGTGGATGGATACATGGTTGGACAGACAGGTAGGTGGGTAGATGGATGAATGGAAAGGTAGACAGACGAATAAGTAGATGGGCAGGCGATGGTTCAGTGAGGCAGCCTGGGGTTGAAACTTGACTTCCCCACTTTCAACAACAAGACCTCAAGCAAGCGACTCTATCTCCCTATGCCTGTTTTCTGACCTTCAAAGAGACTCTTAGTTTCAGCCTCGGGGCTCAGTAAAGAGTCTTGCCCAGTGCGCAGTCGGCACTCTGTCAATGTGCCACTACACTTGGCATGATGCTGAGCACCCCCCATGCTCATTCTCGCTGCCTTCCTCCCTCAGGGGCGCTGTGGGTGTGTGTGGTACTGAGCCCACACTGCAAAACAGAGGAGCGGGCCAGCTGGCTCCAGCTGCTCAGCACCTGGGACAAGCTGGACGTGTGTCCGCTGGAGGAGGGCAACTACTCCTTTGATGGGCCCAGCCTGCAGCCCACATCAGCTGTCAGCCCAGGTAGGAGGGGTCCCTGCTGCTTCCCCCGCCCCTCCAGAACCATCATCACTCCCGCGCTGCCTGCTTTGGTGCTCAGGGAAGGTGCCAAGGGGACCCCAGCCCTTGACTGTCCTCCCTACCCAGAGCACCAGGAGAAAGCAAGTGCCCAGGGCAGGGTGGTGGGAACTGAGGGACAGTGAAGGGAAATGGGCTGGTACCCTAACTCAGCTGCTTCTAGGTGTGGAGGTGGGTGGGGAAGGGGAGGGGAGGGCCAATGGGAGGTGGAGGGAGGTGGGGGGAGGAAAGGAGAAATGGAGTGTGTGTGGGGAAAGATGGACAGACTGCCACTCAACCTTGGCTGTCTATCTATGAGGGACAGTAAAGGCATATTCCACACGTGTGCATATGTAGTTGTGTGCTCACACGCATGCACACACACACACTCCCTGAAGGGCAGTTGTAACTATCTGGCCACAGGACATGTGCCCATTAGCTGTGCCAGAGTCCTAAGCTGTCATGAGGCGGGAGGAGCCAGCTACTATTAGGGGCCCCCTTCCCCTCACCGGGCTCACTGGGTGCCTCTCCTGCAGGCTCAGAGGAGGAAGAGGAGGAAGAACGGGTGACGGTGGGTTCCCGCCACACCGTGTTTGGCCGTGCCCTGCAGGCAGGGTCCCTGCACTGGCGGGACACCCACCTGCAGAGAATCCTGGCCAGCGACAGCTATGGACCCAGCCTTACAGTCAGTGTTGGCAGCGACAAGCCGACCTTTGACCCGCAGGGCCGCCCCCTCTGGCTGGGTGAGCCCTTCCCCACTGCCTGTGCCCGGGTGGACACCCTGCGCGCTCACGGCTACCCCCGCCAGGCCCTGCGGCTGGCAGGCGCCATCGTCAGCACGCTCCGACTGCAGCGGCGACATCAGCTGGAGAGTTACAGGCAGCAGAAAAAAGGTGGGCACAGAGCTCTCATGTCTGAGGTGCGGCAGACACAAACCCCAACTGCTGGGGGCTGTTGCAAGCCAGAGATCCGTGAATAGGACTCGGGGGATCCCCCGTCTCAGGAAAACAGAAACGCTCTAGGTATATTAAGCAGAAAGGAATTTAATACAGGGGATTGAAGGCTTAGCAAACCACATAAATAGCTGAAAAGTTATCAGGGAAACTGCCACTGGGTTCCTGGCCTTGTTGACCCTTCAGGGGATAGTTCCCATGAGCACACCCCAAAACCTCATTTCGCACCCTGCAGACAGCCACATACTTGCTCACGGCTGCAGCAAACTTCATTCTTTTCCGCCTGTAGCATCTCATACAAAGAAAGGAGTCTGGAAAACGTAGCTTGTCAGCTGCCACTCTGTGTTAGGTGCATGTCTTCCAGTGAGGCCCGACCTTCCAATTTCTCAAGAGAAGCAAGAAATACAAATTACTTGATGGAGAATGTACTTTTTTTTTTTTTTTTTTTTTAAGGAGAGGTGCAGGCAGGGATGAAGGCAAGCAGGCAGGCAGGAAGAGAGAGGAGGAAGAAGCATTTTATTTATTTCATTTAGTTGATTTGGTTCTCTCTGCCAGTTCCGGGACACGAACCCAAGACCTCGGGATGTCCATGGACTGTGCCCAACAACAACTCCACCACAGTGTGCCATGGTTTTATTTATTTATTTATTTTTAAGAGGAAGGCCGACAGGCAGCAAACAGGAAGGGAGAGGAGGAAGAAGCATTTTATTTATTTAGTTGTTCATTTTAGTTGTTCCTGCCAGCCCCAGGCCGTGAACCCGGATCCTCTGGTGCGAGCTTAACACCTGAGCCACCAGGGCATGCCTCATTTTTTGTTGTTGTTGCCAATGAGAGGGAGAGGAGAAAGGCCTTTTAAGGATGGAAGGAGAGGAGGAAGCACTTTTCTTTCTTTTGGTGTGTCCCATCTCATGTGCCCCCCCTGTCCCCCTGTCCGTGGTCCACACCCCAGTTGGAAGCTCAGCACCTTAGCCACCAGGGTGCACCCAATGTACTGATCTTTTATTTTGTTTATCGATTTATTTTTTTATTATAAAAGTTATTCTACATATTAGAATAATTTTCTATGTTTAGGTTCCCCATTTCTTAGATATATGTCAGCACACCCTGCCCTCCATCACATCACCAATTGTTCTTCCCCATTGTCCAGTGGGCTCCGCCACCTCTTGCCCCGGCCCGCCCCACTCCCTGTTGGTCACCTCAGTTCAGTTGCAAATGTTTCAGGCTTGGTTTCGTTTCATCTGTTCCTTTTTTTTTTGTCTATTCATGTTCCACCTATGAGTGAGGTCATTTGGTCTCTGTCTTTCTTCTTCTGACTTGTTTCACTGAGCATCATCCCCTCTAGTTCCATCCATGTTGATTCAAATGGCAGGGTTTCATCTCTTCTAAGGGCTGTGTAGTATTCCATTGTGTATATCAATGTACTGATCTTTTAACACATCAACAAATTCAAATTTGTATCAGAAACAAAACCCCACATACTGTCTGGGCAAAACAAAAAACCAGAAGATGTTTGTAAAAAGATGCGGGGATAGGAGAAGGCTTCCAGTTGTGTTCTCCGGGTGATGGGGTGTAATGGGATCCAAGGAGAACCCTGACCTTGCCCTGGGGATGGTGAGAGCCAGACTGAGATCTTACATATGTTTAGGAGAAGGGGAGGGAGGAACAGTATTCTAGGGAGAAGGAACAGCATGGACAGGAGCCCAGAGGTGAAAGAACATGGCTCTGGGAGGCGGCTGGAAGATGGGCTTTCAGATGGGGTGGGTGACCACTACTGGAAACTCTGTCCTCCCGGGCCCTGCTAGCTGGTTCAGCTAGAGAGAGGTGAGGGATTTGAGGTTCAGAGAACAGAACGACACTAGTTGCGTGTTTTAAAAAGCATCCAGTCCCTGTGCCCTGGGTCTGGCTGCAGGCACGGGAGGCCAGGACTGTGAACATGAGAGCTGTTGTTTGTAGACAAGGTTGCTGGGTGGGCAGGTGGTGGACAGGCGCTGGGAAACTAGACTCGGGGTCCAGAGAGATGAAGGTCTGGGCACCAGGGGCTGGGAGAGGGCCAGGCATTGAGCCCCCTTTCCTGCCTGCAGATCTGCTGCAGAAAGGTTCCACGTGCATCACCAACACGGAAGGATGGGTGGGCCACCCCCTGGACCCTATTGGCTGCCTGTGCAGGGCACTCCTGGAGGCCTGTCGTGTGGAAGAAGAGAGCCTGGGACTTTATCCAGGTATCCACAGGGAGAACCCCTGGAGGAGATGGGACCCACCCCCATTGGACACGCCCCCTGTGTAGTACCCCCTAGAAAGGACACGCCCCCTTTTGACGCCCCTCCCCTTGAACCCTCCCCTGACCCAGAACCCCTGGAAAGGACACACCCCACCCCTGGGACACGCCCCTGGACCTGTACTGCTAAAAGGGGCGTTACCTGGCACTCAGACACGCCCCCTCCATTGGGCACGCCCCCTGGTCAATGCCTGGAGCGTGAACTGAGCTTTTCCTGGAAGTCAGGCCTGTCTGTAGCCAGAAGGCAGGCCTCACCCCCTAATTAGACCTGAAAGCTGCTGAGCTCCCCCAAAACCGCCCCGCAACTCTCTATCCTTGAGGCCATGGGTCGCTGGAGTCGGTAGAAAGGGTATCCCTTCAGCATCCCCGGTGTCTGTCTCCCAGACTCAGGCCCCGAGAAGCGGAAGGTCGCCTACCAGCACGTGCCAGTGCCCGGAAGCCCTGGGGAGTCGTACTTGGCGCTGGCACTGGAGGTAGCCCTGCTGGGCCTGGGGCAGCAGCGGGCCCTGCCCGAGGGCTTGTATGCCCAGGACAAGGTGGTACGCAACGAAGAGCAGCTGCTGGCGCTGCTGGAGGAGGTGGAGCTGGACGAGCGCCTGGTGCAGGTGCTGCGCAAACAGGCCGGGCTACTGCTGGAAGGTGAGTCCCTGCCTCCAGGTCGGGGTGTTCCCAAAGGCCAGGGTCCTGCTCCTGTCCTGCAGCGACCCTGGTGGCTGCTCACTCAGAGGCCCCACGCCTAGTCCTGTCTCACAGTCCTGTCTCCTAGTCCTGCTGGATGACATCGAGCACTTTGGTCCCGCCCCCTAACTAGCACTGCCAGCCAATAACTGCAGTGAGTGATGAAGCTCCGCCCCTAGCCCCGCCTCATAATAAAAATCCAGCCTCTGGGTCCCACCCCCTAACGCGCTGCCAGTCAATAACTGCATTAAGTGGCGAGGCTCCACCCCTAGTCTCGCTTCCGGGTGAGGTGCAACCCATAAGGTGCTGACAGCCAATGGCTGCGAGCATGATGAAGCTCCGCCCTGCCCTTTCTGGAATCTCATTGGTTCTGTCCATGGTCCCGCCTTGTGAGAGCCGCCCCCTCCCCACAGCAGCAACCCCGTGTACATGCTCTGACCCCCACCCTTCTTCGCCCTCCTACCCCTTAATCTGGGGTGCTCAGTCTCCTCAAGGCCCCTCTACTCCCCTAGTCCCTCACTGCTGGCTCAGAACCTGAGGTCTGGGGAGACCAGAGGATGGGCGGAGCTGAGCCCACACATGGGACTGAGCTCAAGCTGCCCCCCACTGCAGGGGGCCCCTTCAGCGGCTTTGGAGAAGTGCTCTTCCGGGAAAGCCTGCCCATGCACACCTGTGCCCGCTACCTGTTCACGGCGCTGCTGCCCCACGACCCCGACCTGGCCTACCGCCTTGCTCTGCGAGCAATGAGGTAAGAACAGGGGGCTGGGGACCCCCGGCCAAGTAGCCCAGCAAGACGGGTGTGGGAGCTGCCCCAGAGCCCTAGCCCCTCTCTTCAACTCACAGCCGAGTCCAGGCCCCCAGGCTAGCACTGGGGCTGCTGAAATGATTCAATATAGGCGTCTAACATTTTTTTGATTTTTAGAAGTTATCTCCATGGCCCAGAATTCAGAGTCCTTTTCAACTCAGGCTAATCCCAGCTACTTAAATCTCTCTAGGGACCAGCAAAGCTGCTACTGCCTTTTTCTAGTCTGTGAGACTTGATTTCTGCACATCCCACTTCTGGAAGTTAAAATCTCTCCACCTTGTTTTCACTGAACATTGCTTCCTTTCGTTTTGGGTTTTTTGTTTTGTTTTTCAAAAGGAAAGATGCAGGCAGGCATGAAGGCGAGCAGGCAGGCAGAGAGAGGAGGAAGAAGCATTTATTTATTTTTATTTAGTTGTTCATCTTGGTTGTCGTCCCCCCCACCCCCACCCGCCGGCCCCGGGCTTGGAACATGGGTCCTTGGGATGTATGTGAACTGCACCCAGTAGTCTCATCTGCTAGGCCACCAGGGGGCGCCCAAACAGACGCACAGTGGTGGGCTAGCGGTTGGTCTAGTGCACCCTGGGAGCTGACCCACATACCTTTCAAGGTTCCGGATTCAAGCCAGGAGCCGAGGGCCGCCAATGCGAACAAATAAAATCATAAATACGTAGAAGACTTGGTTGTGTCATATGGCGTGTGAATCACTGTAGGGACACGTCTTTGTTCCCCACGGCCCCAGGACACAAACCCAAATCCTTCGAATGGATATGGACTGCGCTGTCAGCCAGAGGCAAGGGACTTAACCCCTACTCCACCACGGTGTGCCTGAATTTTCTGAACACCAAATACATGTACAGTCATGCGTTGCTTGACGATGGGTGGGTTCTGAGACGCGTGTGGCATCAGACGATGTTCTAGTTGTGTAAACATCTTGTGCTGAATTACCCACACTTGGTCAACTTTGCACTTAGCCTACAGAGTACATTCTGTTGGGACCCGGTTTGTGTCTGTTCCAGTATGGAGAGAATCATCATTCAGTGACCCTAAGCGTGAGCTGCCTCTGGAGTTTGGGGAGGGACATTAAGTCATTCAACATACGTCCATTAATCAGCTGCCATGTGCCAGCCATTGTTCTGGCTGCTGGAGACGCAGCCGTAGGAAATAGTCAGAACTGCCAGCCTGGTGCGACCTGGTGGAGCAGGGGTTGGGCCCGCTGCCTCTGGCCAGCGTAGCCCACACACGCCCCAAAGACCCCGGTTCATCTCCTGGGCTCTGGCAGTCAGAATGGGAGGGAGCAAGCAACATGAACAACTAAATACAATAAAGAAAGTGCTTCTTCCTCCTCTTTCTTCCTGCCTGCCTGCCTCTGCTCACCTTCATTCCTGCTGGCACCTTTCCTTAAAAAAAAAAAAAAAAAAAAACCTGGAGGGGGAGACAATAATCAGTTAATAGATAAATTGCCTCCTTTGTCAGACGGTGACATATAACAAGGAAGTCATGGAAAGAGATGGGAGAAAGAAGTGGCAATTTTATATGGAGTTTCAAAGAGGAAACTGGAAAAAAAACAATTTTATTTAAATGGAAAAGGGCAGATGGGCAGGCAGGAAGAAAGAAAAGGAAAAAACACATTTTTATTTCATGGTTCAACTGGGTGGTTTTCTCCGGCCCTGGGTCTCGAACCTGGGTCTCTGGGATGGGTCTTTGGATTGCGTCCCGTGGTCTTATCCGCTAGGCCACCAGGACGCACCCAAGGGTCGTTTATTTAATCAGCCTCTGAGGGTCCGGCAGAAACAAAACCTCTGCGAGCATCTCACACCCCCAGGGTCCTCTCTCCTGGATCCCCAAGGCTTTGCTGGTCCTTGGAGGGAGGCCCCAACTGAGAGAGGAAGTCTCTCCCTTCTGGAGTTTGGAGTTCCATCCAGCCTGCGGGCTTGCTTCTCCCTCACCCCAGGCTTCCCGTCCTGGAGACAGCATTTTCGGCCGGAGAAACTCACCCCAACCCACTCGACTCCATCATCAGCAACCGCTTCCCCCGCTGGTTCATCCTGGGTCACCTGGAGACCCGCCAGTGCGAGCTAGCCTCCACCATGCTGACGGCCGCCAAGGGTGAGGACGGGGGCGCCCCCTCAGCACCTCTGCTCTCCTTCCCTCTCTCCCGTTTGCGCTTTGACCGTATCCCACCAGTTTTCCTTGAGCCCTCTCTTCAGTAACCAGGCACTGCCCTGGGTGCAAAGGAAACAACGGTGAATACCACTGTCCCCAATCCCCAGCCCTGTCCTGTCACCTCCTAGTGGGGCAGACAGCCAGTAGCCAAGGTCAGCAAGGGTGACCTTTAAGCCAAATTCTGAGCGTGAAGATGGACCCCCACCAATACCTGGCATCTCAGAAAGCACTGGTTACCATACAAAATATAGCCTGGGCAGGCGGGCGGGCGCCTTAACCAAAGGCCATGCATTTTCTCCCGGTTCTGGATGCTAGAAATTCAAGACCAGGGTGCCGGAATCATTGGTTCCTGCCAAGAACTCTGTCTCTCTGGTTTATAAATGACTGTCTTCTCCCTATGTCCTGATATGGCATCCTGGACAGAGAGTTCTGGTCTCCACCTCCTCCCTTTTTTTTTTTTTTTTTTTTTTAACCCATAAAGGAAAGGTGCAGGCAGGAATGAAGGCGAGCAAGAGGCAGGCAGGAAGAGACAGGAGGGAGAAGCACTTTATTTACTTTATGTAGTTGTCCATTCGGACAGGAATCTGGGTCCTGGGGATGAATGTGGACTGCACTGGAGGAAGGCGGCAGATCCAACCACTGCTCCACCAGGACATGCCTCCTCCTCCTCCTCTTGTACTAATGCCGTCGTGGGTACCCTACTCACATAACCTCCTCTGAGATCCCACCACCACTGGCGGTGAGGGCTTCATCACTTGAAACTTGGGAGGATCCAGTTCAGTCCAGGGCAGAAAGCAGAACCAGTGCAAAGGCCCTGAGGTTGAATTGTTCTAGTCTGTTGAAGGAGCTGATGAGCACAGCATGGCTAGAGTGGAGTGATGGAAAATGGAAGCATCCAGGCCCAAGATAAATAGTATTAAAAGCGTACATTTCTGTCCCTCTTGCCACAATAAGGTCTTCATTCAGAGGCCTCCCCAGGCCCTGGGCATCAGAGGCCATTTGGCAGTGGGGCTGCCCAGGCACAGAGAACCGAAGTGACTTGCTCAGGCCCACACCACTAGTGAGTGACAGGGCAGGGATCCTGATATTCTCAGCCCCTAATCACTGCCCTTGACAATGAGGCCTCCAGCCCCGTGCTGGCAGGGGTGTGAGGTGTCCTGCATCTTCACAGAGCCGGTCCCAGGGCGTCTCCCGCCACGCTTGCGTGGAGCTTGTGCGAGCCGGCCAGGCAGGGGCTGCTGCCAGGTGTGACAGTGGTGCCCTCTTCCCCTCCCCCGCATCAGGGGACCCCAAGTGGTTGCATGCAGTGCTGGGCTCCATCCAGCAGAACATCCACTCGCCGGCCCTGCTCTTCAAGCTGGCACAGGATGCCTGTAAGACGGCCACCCCGGCCAGCGCCCCACCAGACACCACACTACTGGGCATTGCGCTGGAACTGGGCCTGCAGGTGAGAGGGAAATGCTGTGGTGGGGGGGCACCGTGGTGTACAGGTTTCTCTGGGTGTGGCCCATGTGACTGATTCCTTTGGGGGCGGGGCCAGGGTGTGAATGTCCTCTGGGGGCGGGGCCTGGATGCCAGTATCCTCTTAGGGGGAGGGCCCTGGGTATGATTCCTTTGGGGGCGGGGCCAGGGTGTGACTGTCCTCTCTGGGGGCGGGGCCTGGATGTCAGTACCCTCTCAGGGGGAGGGCCCTGGTTGTGAGTGATTCCCTGGGGACCAGGGCCCTGGGTGTCCTCTCTGGGGGCGGGTCCTGGGCATGAGCAGCACCTTAGTGGGGAGCCACACTGGGTCACGATCTATAGGAGTCCCGTCGGTGAGGGAATGGGGTCACAGTGTTGGGGGTTGCTCGGTGGCAGAGCCTGAAGATGAGAATCTACTTGGATGTGGCCAAGCTCGAGGAGCAGGCCAGTGCGTGGGCCACAGAAGGCAGCGAGTCTGCCTTATCAGCCCTGGGGGTGAGGTCTCTGGCTGGTGTGCCGATAGGTGAGCGGCGCTGACTGAGAGGCTCTGCCAGTCAGCTTTGTTGTGGGCAGGCAGGCCTTAGGGGACTGCTACCAAGGCAGAAGTCACCACTGAAGGGGCTTGAGGGAGAGTCCTAAAGGTGAGGAACCCCCTCTGGGGGTGGGTCAGGATCTGGGGCTTGTGGGTGAGTGCCTCTGTCATCCCCATGACCCAAGCCAGGTACCGATGTCCCTGCAAACCAGAGGCCAGCTTGGCTGTTGCCTGTGCATGGGGGGGTCCACTGCGCTATGAGGCTTGGATGGGGCGAGGTATAAGGAGATAGACAGGGGCCCTGGGGGCTGGGCCCCAAGCAGCAGAAGTCAAAAGAATAAAGAGTATCTTGTAGGATATGGTAGGACCTTCCCAGGTTGACCTGGCAACCAGTGGGCCCCTCACCACCTTTTGTGGGGGGTGGAACCATGATTGGGGAGCAAGACAAGGGTGGGGCTTTAGAAAGGAAACTTCCAGAAGACAGGGTCCCCCAAACAGGACCAGGGATGTTTCTGGGGGCCGGGAGCAGGCAAGGAAGATGTTTACTTGGAGTGGGAGGTCAAGAAGGTGGGGTCTGTGGGACAGCTGCTTGCTTTAGGACCCCAGGAAAAATGTTGACGTGGAGTGCAGAACTTTCCAGAAGGAAGGGTTAGGTTGTTTCAGATCTGTGAGGCCTCAGAATTTCTAACACCAGCAATAGCATGATTGACGTTAATTGAGGATTTTGAAGCAACAGACAGTGTGCCAAGATATTTAACTACCCCGTTTAGTCTCATTCTTTCAATACCTAGGAATTAGATACTTCGTTGGGTTTTTTTGGTTTTGGTTTTTGTTTGTTTGTTTTTTAAAGGAAAGGTGAGGGCAAAAGGAAGAGAGAGGAGGAAGCATTTTATTTTTATTCAGTTGTACATCTTGGTGTTTTCCTGGCCCAGGACGTAAACCGAGGTCTTTGTGATGTACGCGGACTGTGCTTCACCAGGGCATGTCTAGTTTTAATTTATTTTCTTTAGTTGCTCATCTTGGTTGTTCCCCCTGCCCCGGGTCTGGAGCCCCAGTCCTTGGGATGTATGTGGACCGCACCCTGCAGACTTACCTGTTAAACCACGAGGGCACATGGGTAGCTACTATCTGTATCCCCATTTTACAGATGAGGCAACTGAGGTCACCAGCCCAGATAGTATGACACACCAATTCTGCCCTGATTTCCAAGTCTAACCCTCAGGACCCTGGGCTTCTGGGTGACCCTTCTTCTCTTCCCCCATGCTTTGCAGGTGATGCGAATGACCTTGAACACAATGACCTGGAGGCGGAGGGAGATGGTGCGTTGGCTGGTCGGCTGTGCAACAGAGATCGGTGAGAGTTGGGGTTGGAGGGCACCACCCCTCTCCTTGTTGGGTCCCGGCATTACTCCAGGAAACCAGCAAGCATGAGAGGACCAGAGACTTTTGCTTACCTCCAGCTGGTGCTCAGGGCTAGGCCGGGAGGGAATGGCACCTGATCTGGCTGAAGTAGTTTGGGGCAGGGACAGCAGTTCCAAAGCTTATCACCAGCTCGGCCTAGATAGTCCCTGAGCCTGTGGAAAGGTAAAGCCTGCTTCCATTGGAGGGACTGAACGCGGAAGGGTGGAAGCCTAGCCCGGCTGCTGCTGATCAGAATGTGTTCATTGCCTTGGGCAGGGTCCCAGCTGACACTCTCTCCCCTGCCCCAGGCCCTCAAGCCCTGATGAACATCATGCAGAACTGGTACTCCTTATTCACCCCGGTGGAGGCGGCCACCATCGTGGCGGTGACGGGCACCACGCACACCACGCTGCTGCGGCTGCAGCTGGACGGCGCGCGGCGGGAGGAGCTCTGGGCCTGCGCGCGCACCCTGGCCTTGCAGTGCGCCATGAAGGACCCGCAGAACTGCGCGCTGCCCGCCCTCACCCTGTGCGAGAAGAACCACGCGGCCTTCGAGGCGGCCTACCAGATCGTGCTGGACGCGGCAGCCGGCGGCCTGGGCCACGCGCACCTGTTCACCGTGGCCCGCTACATGGAGCATCGCGGCCTGCCCCTGCGGGCCTACAAGCTGGCCACGCTGGCCCTGGCGCAGCTCAGCATCGCCTTCAACCAGGACAGCCATCCCGCCGTCAACGACGTGCTGTGGGCCTGCTCGCTCAGCCACTCGCTGGGCCGCCACGAGCTCTCCGCCATCGTCCCCCTCATCATCCGCAGCGTCCACTGCGCCCCCATGCTCTCCGACATCCTGCGCCGCTGGACGCTCTCAGCGCCCGGCCTGGGTCCCCTGGGGGCGCGCCGGGCCGCCAAGCCGCTGGGCGCGGACCGCGCGCCGCTCTGCCAGCTCCTGGACGCCGCGGTGGCGGCCTACATCACCACCAGCCACTCCCGCCTCACGCACATCAGCCCCCGACACTATGGGGACTTCATCGAGTTCCTGGGCAAGGCCCGAGAGACCTTCCTGCTGGCGCCCGACGGTCACCTGCAGTTCGCCCAGTTCTTGGAGAACCTCAAACAGACCTACAAGGGCAAGAAGAAGCTCATGCTCTTGGTACGAGAGCGTTTCGGCTGAAGGGGCCAGGGTGGATGTAGGGGTTCGTGTCCCTCTTGGCATCTGGCATCTGCCTCGGTGGTACCCGTTGTCCATTGTTGGGGGGGGCTAGACATTGGAGGCCCGTGTGGCATCTCAGTATTAAGTCAGGGAAGGAGGCCCACCGGACTAGGTGGTCTGGCGTTCCGCCCCCACCCCACCCCCAAGCCCGGCGGAGGTGGGAGGCAGGGGTCTGGCCCGACTAGTGCCTAGAGTTGTGGGAGACTCCAGGATCAGAAGCCATACCGCCACCTAGAGGCCAGGACGGGAGCTGCAGCTCGCAGCCTGGGCCCCTCCGTCAACGGTGGGCGAGCTCTTCCCAAATGCACAGGCCAGGCTTGGACTCTGATTAATGGGGGTGGGGTGCTGGGAGGCGGGACTTTCCAGAACCCTGCCCTCAAAGTCAATTTAGCAGACTCCCCATGCCCCACTCTTAGAGCAGGGACTTCTGCCTACCTTTGCTTCACCGCCTCAGGGGCTCCCCTTCCACAGCCTTGTGCCCACTCCTGGCTGCACATCTGGGACCCATGGCTCGTCCCCCCACTGAAGGATTTGAAGAGGCCTCAGGCCTCGGTCACATACCTCACCCACCCCCTGTCCTGCCAGCCAGGACTCTCAAACCCTTGGGTGCCAGGGTCCCAGGTGGGCTGGGAGGGGGGTTCATTGCCTTCCCTCCCCCTACCTGCTAGTCACTGGACATAGAACTCAGGAACTGAGCCAGACTTACGCTGTCCTCTAATCCTGGTGTCTGGGGAGAGGGGGAGAAGAGAGCCCGGGGCCCGCACCACCTCGCTCTGGCAAGGAAAGAGGCATCGTGGCATTTTCTGTCTGACTGTCCCTTTCTTCTCTGCCTTCCTGAGCTGTCCATCTCTCTCTCTCCTCTTAGCCCAACTTTCTCTTTGTGTCCCTCTGTCTTTGGCCATCCCCCCCACCCCCTTGTCCCAGGAAGGAGGGAGGGGAATATCTCCCCTCCCCCCTGCCAACCCCTCTTTTCTCTTGTAATTAAGGACAAAAGATCGTGTCATTTTGTAACGTTTTTTTCTATTTATTGAATCATATATTGTATTTCCATTTTCCTTTATTTTCGTTTTTTAAAGATTGAACAGCATTTTTATTTTGACAGAACCGGCCCCCGCCACCTTCCCTCCATAGAAAAATCCCACCTCATCTCTGGGGATAGCCTCAAGGGAGGGTGGGAACTGTGTGAATATGGCAGAGGGGTGGAGGGCTAACCCCGGTTTTCCCACACCCTGGGCTGACGGCTTTACAGTTGTCACCTGGTTTCACCGTGCTATAAATCAGTATCATTCCCACTTCACAGAAGAGAAAACTGAGGCTCTGAAGTTTTAGGGGAGAAAGCACCCCTGTAGTTCTCCTCGCTCCAGGCTGCATGGCCGCAAGCGGTGTCCTGGACCCCCGACATCCACTATTGGGGCGGGGGTGGGTACTTGTCTCCGAGATGCTGGAGGCGGCAGCTCAGATGCTGTGCGACGCACTGTAGGAAAGACACCTCTCCCAAAGGTGGGAACTCAGCTTGGAGCTTAGATTCAGCCTTGGTGGGCAGGGCTCTGGCAGAGAAGCGAGGTCCTAGGGGCGCAGCCAGGGCGTGTCTGGGGTCCCACACTCCCAGTCCCAAATAGAGTAAGAGGTCTGGGAGCACGGCGAGAAGGCCTCAGGTGCCCTTCCTGTCCTTCGAGACGGACGGATGGCCCAGGGCAGTCGAGGACACTGGATTCCCGGCGGGTGAGGGCGGCCGCTAGAGGGCGCCGGGGTCGTGGGCGGGGCTTTGGCGCCTCTGGGCAGGGCGGTTGGCTCGTGGCACCGCCCTCCACTCAAGAGGACCAATTGGAGGAGCCCCCCCACTCCCCGTGTTCCGGCAGGTATGTGTGGGCAGGCCCGCCAGGCAGCTCCCTCCTGCGCGCTGCCTGGAGGCTTGGGCGGAGCGGGCGCTCCGCCTGTTTAGGCTGTGTAGTTCCGGCCACCTCCAAATGTCCTGCTCAGACTTGGGGAGCCCTTTCCTGTGCCCCACAACATTCACAAATAGCTCCTCAGACTTTGGGGGCACCATCGGGTCCCAGTTATACCCAAATGTCCCCTGCGGACCTATTTACACAAAGGCATCCAGCATTCTCAACCAGACACCCCAAAACTTACTCACGGGCCTAGGTTATCCCTATGTCCCCAGTCACCCCCAAATGTCACTTGCTCAAGACCTTCAAGTTCCAATTATCTCCAGATGCTTAGGGTCAAGCCCCCCCACCCCCACCCGCTGGGAATGGGGCATTCTCACGGGACCGCCCAGAATAGCCCTCCTCGACCCCGCATCAGCCTGGAAAATCCCTCAATCCAGGGTTTCCTTCAGGGTCACCCCCCCAACTCCCAGAACACCCTTCAAGGTCACCTTTTCCATGCCCGCACACCCGTTCTGCCCAGGTGACTAAATTACCACCTTGTAACAGGTGGGGTGTGGATGGGGATTTCGAGAGGGCAGGAGCCCAGGGTGCCAGGACAGTGAATTCAGGTCCATCAACTCTCCCCACCCAAAAAGGCGGAACCCCAGAGATGGAGGGAGGGAGTGAATCACGACACCAGACCTTCAGGAATGAGGGCGCAGCTTTTAATTCAGTGGAGGAACAGGGTGACACCCGCCAGAGCCTGTCCCCAGCTTCTGTCAGCTCCTACCCCTGCGCCATCCAGCCTGACAGCAGAGGACAGAGCCCCCCACCCTTCCAGACTCTGGGACCACTCAAGGACTAAAGAGAACTTCTGGGGTCCTTGGAGGGTACACAGGGACCTCATTCCGGGCCCCTCCTTACCCCCAAGAAGCCTCAGGGTTCAAGGAGAAGGGGCTAGGCTGGCTGGCTGGCTTCCGGAAACCCAGAGTTGGCATTTAACGGTCTGAGGGCCCAAGACAGCTTCCTCTTGGGTAACTAGCTGCCAAGAAGATGGGGACCACCTGCCCCAGGCTTGGGAGAGGAGGAGCCTCAGCTCCTGGCTGGGAGGGTCATTCAAGATGGGACACAGCTGGCTTCCCTTTCAATGGAAGGGGCACCCACCTGTCCATCCTCTTGGGTAGGGCTCCTGTGTTTGGGGTGGGGACGCATAGAGGTGTGTCCTCAAGTTGGGGGAGCACGTCTGCATCTGCAGATGGCTCAGTGAACCCCGCTGGGTCCAGCCCAGCCTGGCGAGCCCATCCTGGGCCCCCTCCCTCCCCACGTTCTTCCCGCAGACCCAGATCTGGATCCTTCTCTTCCCTAGGACATTGGCCTTGGGCTCCGAGGGGGCTTGACTCCTGTTCCTGCTGAACTGAGCCAGTCGTCACAAATAACTGTGTTTCAGCTCAGTAGGCACGGGAGGCAGAGCCCAGAGAGGCCAGGCAGCTGGGGAGAGGGGGCAGGGCCCGGAGGAGGTGGGAGCCCTGGGGGGCGGAACTTAGCCACTGTGAACACGACCTGCTGTGAACCCTGTTCACAAGCAACTAAGCCCTGCTCCCCAGGCCAGATGCAGGCGGTGGGAGGCCTCTCTGCCACCCCATCCCTGAGCAGCGTCCACGGTGGTGGCGGTGACGGTGGTGACAGTCGCAGCCCCAGAGGCAGGGCTCAGGGCCGGTTGGAAATCCCTGGCAATGTGATTTGTGACGGGCAGCAAATCCCATCCCCAGGAACTCCAGCCGGCCATGGCACAGGGATGGGGACACCGGGCAGGGCCAGTGGTGAGCACCTGGGGGGGAGAGACAGAGAGAGAGAGAGAGAGAGAGCAGAGGAGGGAATGAGATTTGAGAACACATGTCTTCCACTTCCCTGTTCCATAATGACTTTTCTTTCTCCCCCTTCCCCCATTCCTGGGTTTCGAACCCGAGTCCCTGGGTGTGACATGGCCTGCACCTTAGCTGGAAAGGCCTTGCACAGCTGAACCACCAAGGTGGGCTCCCCACCCCCACCCAGCTCTGGCATCCAGGCCTGGAGGGTCCTTTGAAGCCCAAGAGGGTGCGAGAACGCCGGTCGTTCCCTCATTCAGTCCTCTTCCCAGCACCGCCACCACTGAGCCCTGAGCCCTGAGCCCTGAGCCCTGGGGCCCTGGGCCCTGAGCCCTGGGCAGGCTAAATGGGGCCCTGGGGAGAGGAAGCCGAGGGCTGGCGGGCAGGCCGGTGAGGAAGTGATCTCACCCTTGGCTGGCGCCACTTCCTAGAAGCCTAAAGGGTAGGAGGAAACCACGCAGTGGCTGTCTTCTCCGCAGCCAGGCCTCAGCCCGAGCCCAAGCCCGCGTCCAAGCCCGAGTCCAGGCCCAGCGGATGCCGGCAGCGGGCGCCCAGCTCCTTCGAGGAGGACCCGTGGGGAGAGGGCGCTGGACCCAGGCTCTCGGCGCCAATCCCTGTTCGGCAGATTCCTAAATAGCCTCCCGGCCTCAGTCTCCCCATCTGTAAAATGGAGCCAATGGTCTCTGCAGAGGAGCACAGTGACGTGTCACCTTGCGTGTGACTCAGCAGGGTCCTGCCGACACAAACAGTGGGGCTCCATGGAAATTGTGGGGCTTAAAGGTTCCACGTTAAGAATGCTGCCACGGGTGCCCCCGTGTGGCTTAGCGGCGAAGGTGCGGGCTATGTAAAGCCCAGGGTGGCGGGTTCGAGACTAGAGCCTGGGGGGCGGGGAAGAATTCGAAGACCCTAGCCACTGAACATTTAAATAAGTTTCAGGCCCTCTGGGAGGGGGCGGGGGTGTGTGTGCAATCTGGGAAGCGACAAGGGTCCAGTAAACAGAGTCCTGATTCCCAGTTCCCAAGCCAGTCCAGCCAGCTTTGCACCCAGTTCTGCAGGGTCCCCGCTGAGCTACTCTGGGCTAGTCCCGTACCCTCTCTGGGCTGCTTTTCTCCACCTGCAAAGCAGGGATGATGTCAAGGTCACGTTCTTATCATTAGGACTGGGCTACCTTTCTTCCTTCCCCAGGCAGAAGCAGGGAGGATGGTGGGAATAAGCCCCCACCCCCACCGGCTCCCCACTGGGACCCCAGATCTGGTAGGATCCTGGGATCTGGGAGACAGGTGGCAGGCACCGGCTCACCACCCCAGTGTCAAACACACACGGCACTGTGGGAACCACCAGGCCACATCCCTTCAGAGTCTAGGGGCGCCAAGGGGGGGACTACGAGGCCCTTCAGGGAGGCCAGCCTCCCCGGCTGCCTCCGGAAGTGAGACAGCACATTCGTGTCCCAGGGACCAGAACGGGAAGGGCGGCCATTTGGCCAGCCTCGCTTCCTGTGGGGTTTCCCCTGAACAGAGCACCGGGCCAGGGCCAAGGCCACTCCCCATCCCCACAGGCACAAAAGGCCTGGGTCTCTCCTGAGAAGGAGACAGGGCCACGCAGGTGCCAGACACCAGGGAACCCCTGTGAAGCAGGGCTGGCCTCTGGGGCTCCGGGGAACTGGTGTCCAGAGAGGGTGTAGGGGGAGGGTGGGCCCTCAGGCCCAGGGCCGCTCCTGTGTCCCTTTTGTGGGCTGTGCAGACAGGGCGGGGACCTGGAGCGGACGCGGCTGGCACATGCCCCCACCCCCCAGCCCAGGCTCCAAGAATGAATCAGGGGCAGCTTCTATTGGGGGCGCCGCCGCCCCCAAGCCTGGTCCCCAAATACTTTCCACCCTCACGGAGCAGCTGGGATTGGAAAATACCAAGGCTGCAGGCCCCGCCCTGCCGGCCGCCGCTGCCGCCACCGCGCCCACCTCCCAGTCTGTCACAAACGCTTTGCCTAATGGGCCCAGATTCTCCACAGAGGCTCCCCAGGCGGGCCCCAGTCAGCCAGCAACCAGGGCCGCCTGACCAGCAGCCCCCCACCTCTCACTCCTCATCCCAGTGGACACCCGCTGCTGGAGGTGGGGGCAGAGCTCAGAAAAGGGAGAGTGAATCACTTGTTATAAATAGGGGAGTAGGTCACACCCCAGCCCCATGGCACCTGGTCTCACCACAAATCCCAGCCTTCAACTTGAACCCCCTCACGGATTCCCAGGGGCCCCCAACATGCAAGTGGGGGAGTCCTGACCCCGGGCCAGACTTTAACCTCCATCTCTCAAGGCTGGACTGGTTTGGGGAAGGCCCTCCATGGTCTCCGGGCCCCATCTCATCCCTGGGCACCCTGGCAATTCCCAGGCTAGAAGTTCAAGGCCCTCTTGGCTACCCCAAGCTTGCATTACCAGAATGCGGGTGACCCCAGTCCTGAAGGATGAAGCCAGACCCAGGCCAGAGAGAGGTCAAGGGGCTGTGTATGTGAAGTCAGGTACCCCCACTAGGCCCTCACTCTCCGGGCCCCCCTTCCCCGACCACCCAGGCCTGCTCTGCCCAGGGCCACAGCTCAGTGACCACGCCCAGGTTGGCGCCATCGCTAGCACCCTGGGGCCAGGAGCCGCTGGAGCATGACTCAGCCATGCCCAGCATGGCGGCGTCCTTGTCTGCCCGAGGATTCTCACACACCCACGCCCGCTCCCCTCAGCAGATGCAGACGTCCTTCCCGGGGTGGGGACCAGCCCTGAGGGCAGGGTCTCCACCAGAGACAGACACAGACACTCTTCCGGCTACTCAGAACACCTGAGGGCAAGAGGGATGCTAACTAGTGGAAGCCAAGGACACAGGGCCCCAAGCTGCACAGGGCAGGGGGTGGGGGTGGGGGGTGGCCCTCCAGACACCTCCACAAGGTGGCCCCTTCCTACGCACCCTGATGAACATGACCTTGACAAGGACCTGGGATGGGGAGGAGATGCACACTGCTCTCCGCCACGTATCCAAGTGCTCCTTTGACTGAGGGAACAACCGACGATGCGCAGAGGACTTCAGCGCTGGCCCTCAGGTCAGGCAGGCATCTAAGAGAAAGTCGGGCCTGAGCCTGGCGTCAGGTCCACCCCGGAGTGCGGGGGAGTCTGTCCTGGGGCGGGGGGGGGGGGGTGTCTGTCCGACCAGTGCAGACAGTGGTCCTCAGACTGGGACAGGAAGAAATGTCCTTGAGCCCACCCAGCATTCTGAAGGCCTTTGTCCACCTGAAACAGAACCCCGGGCCCCAGCCTCCCAAGGGACAGGGCAAACTCTGGCAAAAGCCTTAATGTGCATCAAAGCACCCCTGAACCCATGGGCTGCAGGTCGCCCCACTAAATCCCTGGGACCAGCTCCTGGGGACTGCAGACTGGACAGAGTTTGGCCCATAGCTGGAACCTGGAGGGAACGTCTGGCCCCCACTTGCAGGCCAGGATGGGCACAGGGTTCCCCAGGAGGACCCCCCCCACCACTACTGGGCATGCGCTTCCACTGTGTCCCTCCGGGGACTTCGAGGCTGTAAAGTCTCAGAGGCCAGGCCAGCACAGACAGGCCTCAGCCCTTGGACACGCCCTGTCACACATGTGCTCCCTGAGCTGGTCCTGGGCCAGGCCGGTGTCTATTTAGGGCCCCCCAGACAAGGCCTTCAAAGTGAGGGTCTTGCGGGAGCTCCAGAGCAAAGGGGCGACGGGCCCCCCACAGCCGGGGTGTAGGACGGAGCCGGCCCCGGACCCCAGCTGTGGCTCCCCAGGAGAGTGTGTGAACACACGTGCGTGCACACGAGCTGGCCCGGGCCAGGTGCGTGGGAGAGAGGACAGGGTGTGTCTCACATCACCTCGCCTCTCAGCCCAGGTACCTGTTGAGTGCTGTCCTCCCCTGGGCTGGCCGGGCAGGGCTGTTAGAGGAAGACGACACCCTCCTGCCAGGGGTCCCACACCCCCCAACCTCACCCAAACATACCTCCCTGCTGGGGAGGAAACTAGTTGGGGCTGGGGTGGGTGGGGAGGGGGCGGGTGACAGGAACCAACTGGACCCGGCTTCCCAAGCGCGCTGGAGGCAGCTGGGTCTGGGCCTGGCTGGCTGACTGCAGAAGTCAGCAGAGGCCTGGAAGGTGAGGGAGGTTGGTGGCCTTCAAATCCAGGGCTGGGGTCAGAGGTCAGTCCGGGGCTAGGGTGGAGGGGTGGCCTTCCCCTCTGGAAGCCAAGAACACAAGACCCCAGGCTGCACAGACACCTCCCAGACGTAGCCCCTTCCTTGCAACCTGGAGTGAACTGGACAGACACCCCCAGGCCGGGAAGAGACAGGAGGGAAGAAAGGGGTCCACCACGTTTTCCTTCCCAAGCCAGGCAGCACCGCTGGGCCCCCCGCCCCCGGCCCTCCCGTCCCAGTCACCCGTTGACATGTCAAGAACTTGAACTTGAACCAGGCTTCCCAACCCTCCATCCGGATCCCCAGCAAAGTCCCCGAACAGATACTCCCCCCAGATATCCACCCCGCCAACCAAGACACAAGCAGCCTTCTCCCTTCCCAGCTTACCCGCCCTCGCGACCACGCGCAGGGGTCTCGCGGGGGGCAGTGGCTGGAGTGGCCCCCCTGCAGCCCACCGGGGAGGGGGAAGAGGCAGGGCCGCCCTTCCCCCGCGCCGTAGGGGGCGCCCCGGGACTCCGCCGCCGCCAGAGGCACCATCCCCGCAGCCCCCCCACCCCGCATTGCAGGCCGCGGGGCGGCGCCCTTCCCCTCGCCCGGGGCTGGGGACCCGCCGGGTGCACCCCCACTCCGCCCACGGGTCCGGCAGGAAAAGTTGCGCCCGCCACCGCCGCCGCGGCGCCGCTGTCTCCCTCCCGGTTCCCTCCCCGACTTACCGCGGGGGAGGGGAGTCGGGCGCTCCGGGGACGCCGCCCGGGCCGCGCCGGGGAGCCGCCGGCGGGCGGCAGCGGCGGGCGAGACGCGCGGGGGGCGGGCGCCGGCCTCGCTCCATCCCACTCAGTGACCGGCCCGCCGCGGGGCCGAATCGCTTTTAAAACCTCCCCGTCTCCTCCCCCCGGGCCGGGCAGGGGGCGGGCGCGGGGCGGGGCGGGCGGGCGCGCCGTCATGTGCCCCTGAGCCGGTCCGCCCCCACTTTCTCCGATCCCCCCAACTCGGTCCGATCCCCAACTTTCCGGCCCAACTTTCTCCCTCCTTGTCCCGACTCTGCTGGGCCCCGCACCCAGCCCAATTTCCCGGTGCGGGACCGAGACTCCCAATCCAGCCTAGGTTTGGGGGCGCAGGATCTTCGTGCGTAGGGGTGAGGGCAGGGCCTGGGGTCCTAGTCCTCATCGGATCCCCGAGCCCCTTTTGACCAGTCTTGGCCCCTTGCGCTGGGAGAGTAGCTCAGTAGACCGCTGAGGGTGGCGCTGGGGCAAGGGTCGGGGGGCCAGACCCAGGACACACTGCCTGTCTGGCTCCGTCCTGGGAGGACACGCGCTCGAATCCAGCCTCCAGCCGAGTTCGAATCCCACTTCCTGCAATTCCCAAGAACCACCGTCTTGGGCTTTCGGAAGTCCCTCCTTTTATCCCACTCAGTCTTCTCCTGCTTCCACTTTGTGACGTCAGTCCAGGTGACCCCCAGGGTTAGGGTCTCGGTCCCCTCCCCTCTCCAGCTTCCCTTACCTCTACCTTGAGCCTCTGGGAAACTCCCCATCACCCAGAGTATCCCAGACAGAGAGAGAGAGACCCTTCCGTGTCGTGTGCCTCCCTCCTTCCCTGCATGTGTGTGTTGGTCCCTGCTCAGCCTCCCAGACCTCCCTTCCACCCGGAGGAACACCGCGCCATTGTTCCCAGGATGGGGGCCTGCCTTGGGGCCTGGCCACGTGCCCACGAGAGGGCCCCCGGGAACAAAACTCAGCACCGGAGGGGCGGGAGCCTCTGCCTCCACTTTGTCCTCTCCAGGATGGGACAGGGGCCAATGGTCCCAGACCACCACCAGGAGACTCTAGAGCCAGAGACCCTTCCCAGATGTGTGTCGCCATGGCTTTGGGGCACAGTTTCCCCTCTGACTCCCCCAGCATTTCCCAAGCCCTACATATAATTGGAGCTGGGGCTCAAATTCTTCAGCGCCCACCTCCAGGCCCTAAGCAGGCAGACTCCCCGGTGAGTAAGGCTGGGAGGAGGACCAGAGGTCATTTTGCACCCCAGGATCCCTCCAGGTTCCCCCCTTTCCTCAGATCAGCTCAGTTGGGCTCCCTGAGTCTTAGAAGGGTGGGGGCCCAGTCCTGGGGGTTCCCGGTCTTTATTCTCCATCTGTGGGGCCTAAGGGGCAGGTTAGCCCAGGCCGCACCTGGCAGGTTGGGGCAGGAGGGGGCAGAAAGGCCTGTGGGGCCCCAGGGGAGGATTTGGGATGGCACAGAATTCCCCGACTCAGGGTGGGGCCCAGAGTGGGTGGGGCAGTGGCCACATGGCCTCTAGAGGGAGCAGCTCCAAATCTGGAATGCATTTCCCAGGGCCCAGGTCTCCCTGTGGAAGCATGTCCAGAGTCTGCCATTTCCAGAAGAAAGTCACCGAGGTACCAGGGCAAATGACTCCATCACACCAACCTACAAACTGCACCTCCAGAATGTTCCCTTCACACCCCCAGACAGTGTCTCCCATCCAGAAAACCTCCCTCTGCTCACATTAGGACAATCCAGCATGAAGTATAGAGGGGACACCTCCTCCATGCAGGCCTCTGGGGATACCTGTGCCAAGTATAAGCCGTTCCTCTCCCCAGAACTGGGACCACGCCTGCTCCCTTGGTATCCTTCAGTCCAAACTTCGAGGGTGCTCCTGGGGGCCCCAGCCCTCCCTCTGGGTCCCCTGCTAACATTTGCTCCCACAGGCCCTGGTCCTGAGCTGGCCACTGTACCCAGAGTCAGCAGTCAACAGGGATCAGAGCCACTGTTCCTCTGTCATGATGGGGTGGGGGTGGGGGTTTGACAGACAGGGCCAGGGTGAGTCCAGGACAAGTGACACAGGGCACACACATTTGTTCATTCTTCAAGCACTCGTTGAGTGTCTGCTGTGTGCCAGGCGCTGTTCTGGGTACCGAAATTATGCCAGAAAAATCCTCCAGAAGAGACACACGAAGAACAGATAGGTGTGAAGACAGAGCATGTGTTGGGGGGGAATAGGAAGGAGAAAAGAAGATGAGGAGAGAGTGTGTGTGTGAGGTGAAGTCACCCTAAGGAGCAGGAGGAAGAGGTGGTATCTGAACAAAGACTTGCAGCATATGAGAGAGGAGCCTTGGAAGGAAGATGTCCTGATGGAGGAAGCAGTCAGTGCAAAGGTCCTGTGGCAGGTAGGTGCTTGGGGATATTGGAGAAACAGGAGAGAGGGCCATGTGATGGAGCAGGTGGGGGCATCAAGTGGAAGAAGAACTCCTTTCAAAACTTTGCTCCCCACCTTGCTAGAGGGAAGCCTTTAGCCAAGTGATCGTCTCTGGGAACCTCAGTCTCTTTCTCTCTGAAATGAGCCTGAAGGTCTCCGCAGAGAGGGTCACTCATTTTGTAATGGGGCAGAAGTTGGAAAAGCGGTCGGGTAGGTTTGGGATGGAAGGCTGACTGGGTGAAGGGACCCTGACAGTCCCAGCGCCTGCTGGTCAGCTCCGCTCACATGCAGGGCAGCCTGCCGGGACCTATGGCAACGCCGCACACAGACATCAAACAGGCCCTGCCAGAGGAAGTCCCACGTCACCGTGGTTAGGGTGGCTCCTCCCAGCCCAGCCCCGGCTGGTGGCTTGGCACCTCCTTGCCAGTCAGGGCCCCTGCCTCCAAGTCGCCCCGGCAACAGGCTGTGTTATGGGCTGAGCAGGGCTCCCACCAGCTGTCCCCCCAGGGGGACACTAGGCGCTCCCCACATCCGGGCAAAGACATTATATGGTGACTTTAGTTCACCGCCACTAACTCATTCAATCAGCAGCCCAGATTCGTGTGCGAACACGCAGGAAAGCCCTGGTCTACCCTCTTAAGACTCAGAGGGGCCCCTGGGATTTGTGGGGACCCCCCACCTGCTTAAAATCCCCAGGTCAGTGTCCCCCCAGTGTTGTTTCAAAGCATTAGCAGGGGGCCGGGGTTAGACAGGAATAGCCCCCAGCCTGGCCCCGGCCCCAGCAGGACTGACTCACCCCCGCCCCCCATGACAACAGGGCCCGCCACTCTGCTTGGCACCAGAGGCCAGAGTGGGGGCACCCAAGAGATGGCACAATGGGGTCACCCACTCCCCTCGGATGGTGGTCTGGCAGGCGCCAGGTTAAGAAGAGACCCGCCTGGGCGGTGTGTGGGGGGGTCTTCCCTCCAGTCCCTCCCCCCTCTTTTTCCCGGGGATTTCGGGCCCCAGCCCCTCTGACGTCACTGGGGGTTGCTACGGCAACCGGACGAAGTTCCCAAATAAAATTACCGCGGGCGGGTTAAGTTTCCAAGGAGGCAGCCGGCCGGTAAACAATGGCGGTGGCAGGCGGGGCGCCGAGTCCCGGCCCACCCTCCCATCCTTCACCCTGTTGGGACCCCGGGGTCCCCAGCGCCACCAGCAGGGTGCCTTCCCCTGCCCCGTTTCCCTGCCCGGGACCCGTGAGCCTGGCCAGAGCACGCGCACCAGGGACTGGCGCGGAGATGGGGTGCGCAGATCGGGGGATGGGGGGACAGCGAGGACCCTAGCGGGGTGCAGTGGGGAGAGGCTAGGGGTGAGGGGGCGCCTCGGGAGCGGGGAGCCTGGGAGCCGGGAACAAAGAGGGGACCTGAGGCCGGGCTCCGCCCTCCGCAGCTCGCGCCTCCCGGGGTCCCCCGCCCGCCCGCCGGTCCAGCTGTGGCGGCTCCCAGCTGCCTGGCTCCCCACATCTGGCGGGCGCGCGCTCACTTCCTGTCGCCCCGGCAGCCCGAAGGGAGGTAAAAATATCGCTCCCCCTCCCCCTGCCGCCGGGCGCCGCGGGCCGATCCTCCCGGCCGGGAGCTGGGCGAGGCCCCAGCAGCAGCAGCAGCAGCCGGGAGGGGAGCCCCCCGGGGGCCGCCTCCCGGCCCTCCCACTGCCTCCGTGTCGTGGGAGGAGAGCCGCCGGCGGGCGGCACGGCTCCCAGGTTGCGTGAGGGACTAGGGAGTCTCTTGCAAGTGCAAGGCCCCGATCGGGGCCGCCCCCAAACCGAGGGGACCCACGATCCAATCCCGGGCCCTTCCTCCGAGGAGAAAGTCGCGGGGGTGGGGCGGGTGGGGGGGGAATCGGCTCGAATCCACTGGTGGACCAGGACCAACAGGCCTGCCTTCCAACAGCTGGGTCACACACACACTGACTGTAGACAAGTTACAAAGCGTACTGAGCCTCAGTTTACCTATCTGTAAAATGGGAACGTGTGGAGTAGCCATTTCATGCTTTTGCCTCATCTGCCCTTGTTCTTGATGGCCCCTGACACCCGCGAGCACTCCTGCCAGATCCCAGACAGGAAACCCAGTTCAGTCTGATCTCAGATAAACAGGAATCATGTACGTGTACACACAGACACATAGACCACGCATGCATACGTGTGTGTACATACATAATATAGGCACATACAAGCAAATGTATAGATATCCGGGCAATGTTTGGGACACACTTACACTAACTGTTTTAACATGTTGGAGCTCTAAAAATTCTGGGTCTCTTCTATTTTCATTTGCTAATTCTGGCAACTGTATCCTCAAACGAGCATCATCTGAAACATTCCGGTAGACACCTCCCTTGTTTCCTTGCACCTGGCCTCACCCCTCCCATCAGTCCTTGAGAAAGAGCCAATGAAATCCAATCCCATCTCCCTTCTACCATCCATTGCAAAAAAAGTTCCTGGGGTTGGGGTGCAGGGGAGCCGGCACCTCCTCTGCCAGGAGGTCCTACTTTTCTGCTCCCACTTCTCACCAACTTTTCACATCACACACACACACACACACACACACACACCTGCTGACTTCTGAGCAGCCCTGAAGTCCTGGTATCACCTCCTCCAGGAAGCCCTCCATGTTTGTCACCATGACCCTCAGGTTTTAGACTTTACTGGACCCCTACACTCTTGGGTCTCCCCATTCAACCACTGCAGTGATGCACATAATCATTTGAGTAAAATAAATCCCTAGATCTCAAAACCCAGTTTTTGAACTTTACATGGCCTTAGTTGCTAAGCCATAGGGGTGCACCAAAATGAACTATTCATAAATGATGTGAAAAGGTGTTCACTTCTGACAACAGCCAGACAGGGCACAGGTGACGGCCCACCCTGTCCTGTGGCGGGGGGTGAGGGGGATACTGGTACCTGTTTTCCTACCCCCAATGGTTTGCAAATGCTTAAGATTTCCAAGGAAAGCACAGTGGTGACTATGGGATCATGGGACTTTCTGACGGAGGTAATCTAATGCTAGTTCCTGGGAGACCCTCTCCCTGCCCTCATAAAGCATGGCACAGCTTCTGAAGGCACAACCTTCTCTGCTTGGTGTTCACAAGCCCCCAAGAAGCCCACTAGCCCCTACCATCTCCTCCTCTGTCACACCTAAGCTCTCAAAAGAATTTGTCACTTGTCCCCACGCTTCATACTGTCTAAATGCCACCCAGACGGGACATGTGCTCAACAAAGAGGGGCATGGGAACCCAAGTCACCTTACCTGGGTCCAAACTCCTCTGGCAAAGGATTTTGCCTCTCTGACTTTGTGTTCCCATCTGTAAAATGGGTCTAATGCCAGCAAAAGGTCTGCTGTGTCAGAGAGCATTACATTATCAGGGCACACATGTAGGCATAGCTTGGAGCACTGAAGGTGGTCAACAAGTCAACACACGGGAGGGAGAAGGAGGAGACAATTAATCTCCCACCATGGTCCTCCTGACCCCAGGTTGGCTCCTAAAATCCCTCCAGGAAAACAGCTTGGACCCCTTAGCCACATCTCCAGGATGCCTCTTGCCTCACCTGAGTACCTGATGCCATTTCTTTTTTCTTAAAGGAAAGGTGCAGGCAGGAATGAAGTCCAGTAGGCAGGCAGCAAGAGAGAGGAGGAAGATTTAGTTGTTTACATTGGTTGTTTCCCACAGACCCAGGACTCCAACCTAGGTCCTTGGGATGTATATGGACCGTGCTCTGTCGGAGGCGGTGGACCAAACCACTACTCTACCAGGGCACTCCTTGATGTCATTTCTGACCCTGGCACCCGCGGAAAACCATGGGTGTGTCTACTTTGGGGAGACACCCTCTGTCCTCCTGTCCCTTACTCTTTCCACCGCTGTCTACTGCGTCCTCATCTGGGTGCCCGCTAACACCTCAGACCCATCTAGGTCCCTAATTTGGGGAAGGCCACCGGGTCCTAGCCCCACCTTGCACTTCCCACTCGACGGGAGGCTCGAACTCGGGCCCGTGCTCGAGGACTGGGCGGCGTCGACGGCGGCGGTTGCCAAGCAACGCGTTGTTTTGTTGGCGCAGGGGGCGTGGCTGGCGCGCGGTGACTCACCGCGTTGTGATGCGGCCGGGCGCGGCGCCCGGCAGCCTGGCGGGCGGCCCGGCTCGGGCCAGGCCCCGGCGGCGGCGACTGGAGGGGCCCGAAAGCGGGGGCGCCGCAGCCCCCAAGTGGGAGCCCGAATCCCGTGGGGCAGCGGCGACACAGGGAACCGGCTCGTGTGCTTGGGTCGAATCCCGGTCCAACCTGTCATCTGGATCT
Source organism: Solenodon paradoxus (assembly GCA_004363575.1). Taxonomy (NCBI): domain Eukaryota; kingdom Metazoa; phylum Chordata; class Mammalia; order Eulipotyphla; family Solenodontidae; genus Solenodon; species Solenodon paradoxus. Next base: position 30,757 of record RJWH01004147.1, on the reverse strand, counting down.
GTGACTTCCCTGCTCATGGCTCTGTTTGCTTCTCTACCATGAAGGCGACTTTCCAGGGCACAGTGATCCACGCCAGTCGGAGCACACGAGGCGCCTGGGCTTATGATATACTCTGGGTTTAGATCACCTGCGTCTTGGGCAACCCGCCATAACCCCAGGGGGCCTCAGTTTCCCCATCTGTTCAACGAAGGGAGCAAGAACATTCCGCCTTTCTACTGGTTTGAGAGGCCAGATATCAGTAGACCACATCTCAGTACCAGGGGTCTTTCCCCGCTCCAAAGAAAGGGGTGCGAATCACAGGCCCAGAGTAGGCTGGAGAGAACACGACCTGTGGCTGTGGTGGGGGATGGGCGGGGCATCCCAAAGCTGGAGTGGGGGCCTGGGCGTGAGTCACCAGCCAGCAATGAGGCGTGAGTCACGCAGGGCGGGGTCCCCCGGCCGTTCCCCCCCCAGCCGCTCCCACAAAGGCCCTTTGAGAAGAGTTCCCCACACCCCTCCTCCCCCTGCTGCAGTCAGTCTGTGGGGTGGGCGGTGGGGCAAAGCCCTGGTGGTTTGCCCCCAGGAGCGCTGCCTGAGCCCTGGAGGCGCCGGGCTGCTTCCCCCACGTCTAAGAAAAGTCACAGGGACAGCAGGACATCCCGAGGGAGGGGGCTTCCAGGCTGCCTGAGTCACCAGCAGACAGCGGAGGGTCACACGCACAGCGGACAAATTGAGTCAGGCGGTCTAGTAGGCCTGGGCAGGCCCGGGCCCCCTGGAATCAGCCTGCGGAGAAACTTCCAGAAGAAAGCGAATATGGAGGCACGTCCAGTCATTATCTCTGCCTCTGCCACCCCTCTGCCAGGCCTCCTTTCCTTTGCTGTCCTTTGTCAATGGGAGGGATAGCAGGGCCGGAAAGAGAAGAGGGGAGCAGGGTACTCCCTGGAACTAACAGTATGGGGGGCACCTAACCGCTGGTAATCAAGATTCAGTACTGCTGTGTGCACTGGTGGAGTAGCGGTTTGGCCCGCCGCCTCCGAAGGAGCAGTCCACATACATCCCAAAGACCTGGGTTCGTGTCCTGGGACCTCCGGGAACAACCAATGTGAACTACTCAATAAAAATAAAATGAAATGCTTCTTACTCTCTCTTTGGTTGCCTTCATTCCTGCTTGCACCTTTCCTTAAAAAACAACAAAAGATTCGATATTGTGTATGAACCGTTTTATTAGGATAAAGTTGATCTACCTGTGATCGGTCTATTTCTAATGTACTCTGCTTTTATATATTCACAGTTAGTCAACAGTCACCATCCAATGTTAGAATATATTTTTTCAGTGAGTTCTGTTTAAGAAGGAAGAAGGGGAAGGAAGAAGGAGGAAGGAAGGAAGGAAGAAAGGAACATCTTTATTTGCTTAGTTGTTCACTTTGGTTTTTCACTCTGGCCCTAGATCTTGAACACGGGTCCTTCGGTTGTATATGGTTCATACCTCAGCGTCTCAGCTGCTTGCGTCACAGTACTACACCAACTTCAGAATATTTTCATACGACCCCCTGTCAAAAAAATGACTGGGCATCCATAGACTGCTGCTTCCCATATTGTCTCCTCCTCCTTCCCATATTCCCTGTAGACTCTCTTCTGTCTCTTATCATAAATGGATTCACATAATGTGACGTGTGACTGATTCATTCGCGTCTCTGTTCCTTCACGTTATAGCACGTGTCTCAACTTCATTCCTTTTTTGGGCTGAATAATATGCGGTAACAATCCACTACCATTTGCTTTTTTTTATCATCAGTCAATGGACATTGGGGTGGTTTCCACTTGGGGGGCTAACATAAAGAAGGCTGCTCTACAAATTTGCACAAAAGCTTTATGTGGGAAATTCCCTAAAATCGGAGTGCAGTCTCTTTGAAAGTCAAACTGAAAAATCCACCCAGGCTGAAATATCAAGATTTTGTCAAAACATTTTTATGGTCCTGCAGGACGCCTGCCTGCTAATGACACAGTCGGAAGGCAGGCAAGAGCGGCCATCAGTCAGTCAACTATATACGTTAAGTTTGCCACCAATAGCCCAATTAAGATTTTTTAAATACAAACAAGATCTGATAGGGCCAGGATTAGAGAGAAGTGTGTGAGGTGAGTCACTGGAGGGTAGAATCGTCAAGTCCTGCCCAGACTTGTGCTTTCCAAGGGGGTTGTCACGGGTCACGTGGCTCTCAAATGCAGCTTTTTCATCCTGAGTTGTGTGGGACACACAAAAGAATGAAAGAATGAAACTTGCTTTGCTAAAGAATGAAATAGCTCATGGCTGATTTTCAATGTTTTTCTTTAAAGGAAATGTACAGGCAGGAATGAAGGCGGGTAGGCAGGCAGGAATACAAAGGAGGATATTTTATTTGTATTTAGTTGTTCAGGCTGGTTGTTTCCTTCCCTCCGGACCCGGAACTCCAACACAGGGGTATATGGCCTGCGCTCCTTTGGAGGCGATTGACCTAACCACTGCTCCACCAGGACGTGCCAATTTTTTTTTTTTTTTTTAAGGCAATGCACAGGCAGAAATGAAGGAGAGCAGAAGCACGCAGGCAGGAAGAGAGAGAAGGAAGAAGCATTTCATTTATTTTATTGAGTTATCTTGGTTGCTCCCCTGGCCCCAGGATGTGAACCTGGGTCCTTAGGATGCATGGGGTCTGTACCCTAGGCACGGGCTTAATACCTGAGTCACCAGAATTCAATTTTTTTAAGCATGATTTTTTTTAAGGAAAGAGAAAGTCAGGAATGAAGGAGAGTAAGCAGGCGGGGAGAGAGAGGAGGAAGAAGTACTTTATTTTTAAATGCTTATTTATTTTAAAGTAAAGGTGCAGGCAGAAATGAAGGTGAACAGAGAAAGGAAGGCAGGAAGAGAGTAGAGGAAAGAAATATTTATTTATTTTATTGAGTTGATCTCCCTGCCCCAGGATGTGAACCCAGGACCTTGGGACACATGGACTGCACCCAACTGCTCCTCCACCAGGGGGCGCCAGGAATTTTTTTTTTTTTTTTTTTTTTAAAGGAAAGGTGCGGGCAGGAGTGAAGGTAAGCCGGCAGGCAGGAGGACAGGGAGGAGGAAGCACTCCATTTTATGTTTATTTAGTTGTTCACAGGGGTTGCGTTGAGGGACCTGAAATGCAGACCTGGGTCCTTGGAATGCACTTGGACTGTGCTCCTTCAAAGGCGGTGGACCCAACCACTACTCCATCGTGGCTCACTGGTAAGTTTGCTCTTCCCTCTCTCACAGTTACTTCTCAGGAGGTGGCCTGATCGCAACGATGACACCACGTCTGCAGTATGAACCTATCTTTCTCAGTCACTTGTCCCTTGACCTCTTTGTAGCATCTGTCCCCTTTGCCCACTTCCTCCTTGGTCTGGAGACACTGGTGTCCCTTCTTCTCTCGCTGTGTTCTTTGTTAAATACGTCTCCATTTCTATCCTGTGGAGAACATGTAGCTTGGTGGCCACATTGAAATGGTCCCCTCTTTGGGCATTGTCTGCTGGGTGTCCCTGTGGGGGCCTCTGTCTCAGCCTGCAGGGGGTGGCCACCCCAATTTGTCCTCCTTGGGTCCTAAGCCAGCTCTCTTGGCTGATCTCTAAGACCTGCCATTCATACCTGTCCCCAGGGCTCTGTCCTTATCCAGGCTAACCCAGGTCTTCTCACCAGCACATGCTCTCCGCTCTTCCCCCCTCCCCTTCCTTCCCCTGCCTCCTTTCTTGATCCCCTGCTTCCTCCCTCCAATGCCTGGCCTGGCATGCACACGTGACCTCATTATCTTCTTAAAACAGCCCCGAGATGCTGCTCTACGATGATTCAGGGAGCGGTTATGCAATAGTGTGCATTTGTCTAGATTCATAGAACTGTATCGAGGCTGGACATTACTCTTTGTAAATTATAACTCTCTAAATTGATTAAAACTAAAAGCTCAAAATTAAAACCCCCAGTCGCTTTGCACATATATCCCAAACAGCAGGGTTTTTGGACCCGGGGTCTGGGGAGAACAACCAAAATGAAGTAACTAAATACAAATAAATGCTTCAGGCATGCCCTGGTCAACTAGGGGTTAGGTCAATCACCTCCAAAGATGTGCAAGGCCACATAAGCCTGGGTTCGAGTCCCAGATGGGGATTTAGGGGACAGACAACCAGTGTGAACAGCTAAATAAAAATGAATAAAGTGCTTCTTCCTTCTCCCTCTGCCTGCTACTCACCTTCATTCCTGCCTTCCCCTAAAAAAACAAAAAACCTTTTTCCTTCTTTCTCTTCCTGCCTGCCTACTCACCTTTATTCCTGCCTGCACCTTTCCTTTAAAAAAGAAAAAAAAAAAAGCAAAAACCAAAAAGCAGACCCAACTCTTCATGACCATCTAAACCCTGCATGAACTCACCTCCTCCAGAAGCCTTCCATGATTGCACCCCAGTCTCCAGACTGGACCCCACACCCATGCCCGTGTGCGTCTGGCTCTTGGCACTGAAAACTCTTTAGTGCAATAGACTGTCCTCCTACCAGATGATGGCAGGCAGATGCCACATGTGTCTTACTCCCCAGCAAACCAGGGACTGGGTAGTTATCAAAATACCCATGCAATAGCTCTTGTGGGATCCTCTGTTCTCATCACTCCCTTGGTGATCAAGGCAAAGTTTCCTACCCTGGAGGAGCTGACGTGTGAGAAAAGGAGACGGACCAGAAACAAAAGCCTCAGTAAAACACAGTGTGTTCAAAAGTAATAGGTGGTGGAAACAAATAAAGCTGGATCAGGAAGAGATGAAATTTGAAGGAAGGGGTGTGTGTGTGTGTGTGTGTGTGTGTGTGTGTGTGTGTGTGTACTGGTCAGAGAAAATGTTCCTAAGGAGGTGATTTTTTTTTTTTTTTTTTAAAGGAAAGGTGTAGGCAGGAATGAAGGCGGCTAGACAGGCAGACAGGAAGAGAGGGGCGGAAGAAGCATTTTATTTTATTCTGTGGCTCATCTTGGTTGTTTTCCCCGGCTCCAGGCCATGAACCGGGATCCTTGGGATGTGTGTGGACTGCTTTTGGTGAGAGGCAGCAGACCCAACTGCTGCTCCACCAGGGCTCACCAGAGGAGGTGATATGGAGCAGAGACCTGAAGGAGGTGAGGGAGGGAGCCATGTGGGTATCTGGAGGAAGAGAGTGAGTGCCTGGCTAAAAGGACAAGTGCAAAGGTCCTGAGGCTGAACTGTGCTGGGTGAGTTGCAGGAACATCCATGATTGGAGTAGAGGGAAGGAGAAGGGAAGGGAAGGGAGGGGACTAGGTAGAGCTCACAGACCCTTGAGGGTCATGGGGAGGACTGGATCTTTGGGTTGGAATGAATTGGGAGCCACAGAGGATTCTTGAGCAGAGGAGGGGTATGGTCTGTCTCCTGTCTTCAGGAGCATCCTCAGGTTGCTGTGGGGGAGGGGGGACAGACCGTGTGATATTGGGGCTGGACTCCAGGTGGGAGCCCTGGAGTGGGTGGGATTTGAGATGCATTTAGAAGGGAGTGTAAGTGAATTTGTCAATGATAGCATTTGCTAATAAAGATGGAGCTTTTCCGCATGCAGACAGCTGGCTGGAGAGGCTGGTCTGCGGTGGAGGCAAGGCATGCCCAGACCAGGGCCTCGCTTGGGCTGCAGAATCCCAGCCCAGACTCCGGCGGGGTGCAGAGAAAAGATCCCTACAGTATGGCCCTTGCTTTCCCCAGAGGCCAGAATTTGGGGTTGATGAAGTTGAATGAGGCTTTCTCGTTCACACACTCACCTGGCCCCCATCTGGGACCTTCAAGGGACCCCCCCCACCCCAGGGCAGGAGGTGACAAGGGGCGGAAACGGTCTCAGGGAGAGGTCCAGAAGAGCCCCTGCTGAGTCACAGCCTTGGGTCCCCTATGAGTCAGCACTGGCAGGGGCCCCGGGAGCTGGGGGCTGGGGTGGGGCAGGGCGGGCAGTTCCCACGCGGGAGAAACTGGCTGAAATCCTGGGGCTTCCCCCACTACTCCTCCCATCCTGTTCTGGACTTGGGGGGGTCTTCAGAGGGCTTTGGGGGGCGGATATGAAGGTGGGGTGGGGAGACCGACCCCTGGCTAGGCTCCTGGGAATTCTCTCTCCTGGTCTGACCCAGTCCAGGAATGCACCGTCTGCGAGGTAGCAAGAAATAAGAGCTAGACTTTAAAAAGCGACTGCGGACTAGTGAGGGGTTTGGGGGAACCTCAGTCCTAGGGGCCTGTATTTAAGAAGTGCTCCTTCCATCTGAGCCTCTGCATTTTGGCAGTAGAGTTGCAGCCTGGGGCGGGGGGGTCCAGACGGAGTCCTCAGCGGCGGGCGGGGGAGGAGTGTGGAGGTTGCGGGGGCGGGGGCAGGGAGATCCGGAGTCTGCTGCCCCCTGCCGGTGGCCGCGCGAAGCTCAGCCGGCTGCTGGGGTTTCCCTGAGTTCTCCAGGGAAGATGGCCTGGCCCGCACCACCCCCAACACCCCCAGCTAGGTTCCTCCCAGGCTGTGCAGCCTAGGGCAAGGCGCAACCCCTCTCTGGGCCTCAGATGCTTCTCTGGAAAAAAGGACACAATCATTTCATTGCCTCGCCGGGAAGTGGCTGTGAAGGCTGGGAATGAAGAAGTGAAGGAATGAATGTGGTCTATTTCAGAGGCCGCCCGACCCTGTTCAGTTAGCAGGGACAAGACTGACCCCACCAGGAAGGACTGCCTCCTAAAGCTTCCATTCTTTTTCTTTCATGTCCTCCCTCCACACAGGAAATGACCCCCCCACCTACGGGGTGGGGTACTTACAGTGCCTAGAGTGGATCCCAGTATCCTCTGCTGGAACTTGGCTTTCTGGGATGAGACTTGAAGGAAGGGGGACGAAGGGGACTCTATAGCAAGGAGAAACCGAGGCAGGGCTGTGGTGAGGAAGCCAGAGGGGAGGAGCTGGCCAGGGAGGTCCCACAAGTGTTCAGACCTAGGGTGATGGGGGGCTCCAAGGTTCACGGCCCCCTTTTAGATGAGGGTGCGTGTAAATGCATAAATAGGAGAACTCTGTCAGCTCAGTCTGGACCAATGGGAGGCCAGGTGGTCCACCCCGTCCAATGATGGAAATACAGCTCCGCGCAGGCGCTCTTGTGTGTGTGTGTGTGTGTGTGTGTGTGTGTGTGTGTGTGTGTGTGTGGTTGGGAACCCACCCCACCTTGTGTATGTGTACAACTTGCAAGCCCATCTCCTGTGTGTGGCCTCTGTGTGTGCCTACACTACGTGGCCGCAGCTATACACGTCCCCGAGTGTCGCAGTATTTCTCGTGTACCCAGAAGCACCCGGGGGGCCCCAGGGACCTGCGGGGGCAGTGAGTTTGTGGGTGTTGGGGTTATGCATTCCAAAGTGGCTCTGCCCTTTGACCTGAGTGTATGTGTGCATTTGTGTGTCTGTGAACGTCGTCTTTGGGGCCGCGTGCCTCCCTGTGTCTGTAGGGCTTTATGTTCTAGTCATTTGTCATGACGTTGTGTGGCCTGAGCGCCCAGGACTGTGTGCCTGCTGGGTGGGCGGTATGCGGGTCCCATGCGTCCCTGTGTGTCTGCGTGTCCCTAGGTGCCCCCCGCCCCCCGGTTGTATGGCCCAACTTGGCTGACGGGTTCCCCAGTGCCTGCGTCCCCTGCACGCCCTTCCCTGGGTCTGGACCACATGCCTCCGTGCGCGCGTGCTCCCCGTGCGCCTCTGAGGTCTGCGTGCGTCTGGGTCCTGCGTCTACCCGCCGGCGCCCCCGTGTCCCCCCGCGCGAGACCCGGGCGCAGCGCCTGTGGGCATCCCCGCGTGCGTCCCGGGGGCGCCTTCCCGGAGGCCTCGGGGCGCGCACGGCAGCGGCGGGACCCACCGCCCGGCGCGGCGCTGGGAGGCGGGAGGGGGCGGCGGCGGCGGGGAGCGCGGGCACGTCACCGAGACAGACAGGCTGGCGGGCGGGAGGCGGCGGCGGCCGCGGGTTCGAGCCGGCGCCGGAGCCCCGCGGCCTCCGCCCCCCGCCCGCGGCCCGCCGAGCTCCCGCCCAGCCCCGGAGCCGCCAAAATGCAATTTCCCGTGCAGGCGCCTCGGCTGGGGGGCTTTTCCGGGCGGCTTGGGGAAAGAAGAGGGGGAGCCCGGCGACGGCCCGGAACGAGGTGAGCGCGGGCGGCGGGCGGGCGGGCGGGGGGCGGCCCGCGGGGAGGGGGCGCGGCGGGGCGGGGCGGCGGGCCCCTGGCGCACCTGCTCGGCCCGGGGGCGGGCGCCCCGGCCTCTGCGGCCCGGCCCTCCATTGTCGCGGCGGCTGGGGAAGGGGGGCGGGGAGGCCCCGGCGGCATCTCTGCCTCCCGCCGTCCGCGAGAAGGGGCGCCGAGAGGACCAGACTGCCCACCCCCCGCAAAAAAGGGGGAACTGACCCTCAACTCCCCGAACTGGGGTCGCTGGGGGTTGGGGGATGGCAGGACGGGCCGAGACGCCCCCGTAGGGCGGGGGCGCTTGATGGGGGACCTGGGGATGGCATTGCCCCTGCTGTCTGACACCTGACCACGGGGAGGCCCGGGACGGGGCGGCGGCGAGCTTTGTTCTTGGGGGCTCAGGGCGGGTGGGACCTCGGCTCTCCGGGGCGGGGAGAGGCTGCGGCCGGCACGCGCGTCGGGAAGGCGCCCCCGGCCAAGTTCACGGGCGCGCGGGCCTGCGGAGACCCATCCGATTGGGGGCCGCGCTCGGGCCTGGTGCAGCCGCGGGCTCGCCGGCCTGTCAGGACCAGTGGCGGCTGCAGGATATTTACTGGGGCTAAGATTTGCTAAGAGGAACACGCCCTCCCAAAAAGGGCCAAAAAGGGGGGCATGCCCCCCAATCTACCTCTGGGGTCCCCCTTTTAAAGCGACAGGGAGCTTTCACTAGAACCTCTCTGGAGGGCATGTAGAGGTGTGGGGATAGCAAAGACCCTTCCTGAGCTGATGGGTGCTGAGAACCCTTCTCCACAACCCCCCACTATATAAACCTCACTCCCTCCCCAACCCCCGTTTTCTGGGCCCTGGGTACTGAGAGATATATCGCAGAGCCACAAATAGTCCCCCATCCACACTATGGGCAGACATACACCGTCCCCAACATCACATCACCTGCAAACAGGCCCCCAATAACTGCCACGTGGGTACACACATCACCCCACAGTGACAGGAACTTCCAGAGCTGCACCCCCACCTCCCAAACAAAGCCATCTAGAAAAAGGGACAGTGACCACACCACAGACACAGGCTGGCCTCTACCACACGCACACACACACACATAGGCACAAGGGCACCTGCAGGCTGTCCCCCATTTATGGTGGCCACCTCAGAGGTACAAATGCCCCAACACACACAGAACTAGGCCGATGTCAACATGATGCCCGCATCACAGACACTCATGTGCCAGGACAAGACACACTCAGTCGCCAGAGTGCAGACAGGCACGCACAGGGTCATACAGAAAGCCACATCATTGTCATGGTTTTTTTCTTTTTTTGAGGTGCAGGCAGAGCAGCGTTTATTTATGTTATTTAGTTATTCATCTTCGTTGTTCCCTGGATCCAGGACAGGAACCCGGGACCCTGGGATGGATGATGGCCACACGCCTCCGCCATAGTCACGTGAGCCCTAACGCTGGCTGCTACCCCCGGACACCAGCACTGACACAGACACCCAGACAAACCGAAATATCTCCACTCTGCACACAGACCCACAGGTGCAGGACACATGGACATCACAGCTGCTGTCTGTCACTACCAGGGACTGTTCTGGTGCCAGGTCGCAGGCGACCAAGCCCCCTGGCCCACCCTTCTGGGGCACCATTTCACTGAGGGGCTTGGGGGTGTCTCTGCGAATGACACCCAGGCTAAAGTCACCCACAGTGACACTCACAGACACCAGACACCCTCGTACAGTGGCTCACACCTTGCCCGGCAGTTACCCACAAATAGCCTGACATGCGCAGTCAGACTGACAGCCACACACACAGAGAAGCGCGCCGAGCTGACGCGGACGACACATAGGTGCTCACACACACACACACACACACACACACACAGATGCACACACAGGCACGGGGGCAGCGCCCCCACACCACACACCCACTTGGACTTTGACACCCACAGACCCCCCCCTCCCAAAAGAGCCTACCCGACTAGCCAGGACCCAGGGCCACCACGGTCCTGCAGAGACCGCTTCACAGGCAGCCTGGGTATATGGAGCCGGACCCCTCCCAAGAGCAGGGTCCCCTTGCACCAGGGGTGGAAGCAGAAGTGTCTGAAATTCCCACCAACCTGCCCCGGCCCCGCCAGAACTGCGCAGTCAAACTCACAGAAGCAGACTCTTCTTGCGTGGCCCCCCCCCCCACACCTTTCCCCACATCTGGGGGGCTTGTGTCGGGGTGGGACGGATGAGCCCCTAGTCAGGGGACCCTGCTTGAAGATGGGCACGGAAAGGCAGGGCGGGAGACCCAGGCAGGTATCACGGAATCCGGGGGTCCCCTGCCCCCGTGTCTTGATGGCCTGGGCTTTTGACAGGACCCCACATGGAGGTTCCTCAGTGGGCTGTCCTGGCAAGTCCCATAAAGGGCTCTTTGTCTGCTAGCCGCCCCCCTCCACGCATGTCCCACACAGGGGTACAGGATACACACACAGGCCTCCAGACAGCCCCTCGCCCCCCAGCTCTGCACCCGTGGCCTCTTCCCCCAAGCTCCCCGTCCCCACTGTTCTTCAACTTGACTGCCGAGCTGTCTCCTTCTCCTCCCGCCCATCTGGCTCTGCCCCGACCTCTCACCTCCGACCCCGATCCGGCGCCAGCTGCCCTGCCTTCCTGGAACCTAAGCTGGGGGTGGCTGGGGTGGGGCCCGGTCCCCTCAGCCCCTTGCCCGGACAGACCCTCCCAGCTGGGGTGTGGGAGAGGGTGGCGTGCCAGGGACTCAGGATGCGGGGCTCCCCGGCTTTGCACCAGGGGCCCCAGAGTGCAGGTGGGAGGAGATCGCTTTGAAGTCAGCTTGGCCCCGCTAGACCTCAGGCCTCAGGACCCTGGGTGGGAAGGACACTCAGCTCTCAGAGGCCGCCCCTCGCCCAGAGCCGGACCCAGACTGACTCTGAAGGCGGGAAGCGGCACCGACTGGTGCAGACAAAGGGAGGCTGTGAGACCCAGGGTCGAGTCCAGAGCCCCGCCCCGTGGGACGCCCCGCCCCGCCCCAAGCCCCTCCCCGCTTTCCGGGAGGTTCTTCGCAGCCCGGGGGAGACCCCTTCTGGGCTTCTCCGTGTTCGGCAGGTCAAGGTCAAAGCGCACTGGGTAGCCGGAGGAGAGGCACCGAAAGAAGGGGTCTTGGGGAGCGCCCCCCCGCGGGATCAGAGTGTCTTTTGCCTGGTGACCAAGTCCTAGCTTCACGGTCCAGAACAACGCTTTTGAGGAAGGAACGGGAACTCTGAGTGCGTCATCTTCCGCGTGGATGAGATGGGTACCCTAATAATAGGATGTGAGGGCTCTTAAAAGAAAAAGAAAAAAGAAAAATAAAAAAAGCTCTCTTATTATGATTACCTCGTTCAGCCCGCTCTCCCATCCCACCGTCGTCCCCCGGAGTTCTCGGAGTTCTCTTTGAGAAGACCACCATCCTCAAGTCCCGAGACCTCCAGTTGCTCCCTCAGAAGAGCCTGGATCCCCTGTCGGGGAAACGGGGAGCTGTCCTGCCCGCCGCCGCCGCCACCCCGGGCGGGCTGGGTGGCTGAGTTTGAGGCAGGGGCTCCATGAGTTGGGGGAATTTCTTAGGGGCGAGTCCTTCTGGGCATTGCACTCCTAAGGGATCCGTTTAGGGGCAGGCCCTGCCTGGTTTCATAGGGGGGCCCTTGTGGACTCCGTAGGGACGCGGCCCGTGGGGGCCCATGCGCGCGGGCTTAGCGTCGGGGGACGGTTTGGGGGGTGCCCTTGGAAGACTAGGCGCTCAGGGAGTCTCTAGGGGCAGGCTCTAAGCCGAGGGTCCTAAGGACCAGGCAATAGGTGGGTGGGTTTAAGGGGGCGGGTCTGGGGGCGGAGCCTCGTTGGCTTCGGAGGGGCGGGGCTGGCTCTTTGAGGGCGTTTTGGGGGCCGGGGCCTGGCGGACACCGCGGACTCTTCCGCAATACGCCGAGGGGCGTTCTGGGGTCACTCGAACACATGACACTGAGGGTACTGCGCTCAACATTTCCTTCAGCAAAATGAGAGGGGAACTAGATATTTGAATGCCCTTCCCCAGGCCGTCCTGGGGGTCCTCAGATTGGGGACCCTGCCTCCTTTCTCCGGTCAGGGTCGGGTTGGCGTGGGTGAGGCTAACAGGTAATTACAGGCCTGAGCCTGCACGTGGGGACACCTGAGACCCGAGAAGGCAGGCACCCCAGAATGGAAAAACCCGGAGAGGGCAGCTTTGGGGGCTGGGGTGGGGGGCAGCCCAGCGAGGCTGTGTGCTGGGCCGCTGACACCCCCTCCCCCCACCTCCAAGACCTGAATTCAGAGGCTTTGAGACCCTGTTGGGGGGTGGCTGGCGGATCCTCCGGTTGGTCCAGGGGGCAAGTGTGAACCTGGAGTGGTGCTGGGGGTGTGGCACTAGGCTGCTCCCCGCATTAGTCTAGTGGAGACTTTGACAACCCCCCAGGGTGGAAGGGGGTCCATAAACAGTCTTGCTGGGAACAGGTGAGGCTCCTCTGAGGTATTACATTGTATTCAAATGACTTGTTTATCTCCGTGGTCCGAGGATCCCCCAGGGCTAACCTAGCTCCTGGCTGGCCAGACCTGGAGGCCACTGGGAATCACGCCTCCAGGTTTTCCCCAGCCCCAACCTTTGGCCTCAGTCTCCCAAACGGACAAACGGGAATAATCTGCACCTTGCCGGGGTGGGGGTGGGAGGGCGGGGAGCCAGATGATTCAGAGTATTTCTCGAGATGGGGGGGGACCCAGGAGTGGCACACTGATGTAGCAGAGGTGACCTGAATGTCTCCTGTTAATATGTATCATTATCTGCTTTTTCCAGGTCCTGAAGTTGGCCTCCGATAGCTGTTTACTGACTCAAGGAATCAATGGGCCCCTCCCTCTCCTCTCCTGACGCCCCTGCCCCAGCCCCTGGCCCCAATCCCACCCCCGACTCTATTCCCAGCCCCAGGAGAAGTTGCCAAGGGTTTGGGGGAACATTCAACCTGTCGGTGAGTTTGGGTCGCTCAGACAAACCATCGACTGTTGAGTGGACCCCGAGATCTGGAACTGCCGTCCATTCCTCCCTCTTCACCCCCATTTTCCATATTTTGGGGGGCAGGGGAGACCATCCCCTTCTTTAGGCCTCAGCAAAGGTCACAATCAACATTCATTGTTGTCGGTGGGTTGTGAGGAGGTGGCTGGACCCACCCACCGATGGATGAATGTCACTGTGGCTAGGCCAGACATAGCCTAAGGGGAACTGGAATGAGGGACTGGAGCCACTGAGGTCCCCCCCACCCCACCCCCCGAAAATAGCACTTAGCTGCTGGTTCCCCTGACCCTAGCCTCTTTCCTCTGGGGAGGGCTGAAGTCTGGGAGCCTGATGGACAGAGGCTGGACTTGGGAGTAAATCCTGGAGGTGGGGGCATCACAGGTTTCAGCTGGGCTGCTGAAAAATCGGATGGATGGATGGACAGATGGAGAGATGGATGATGGGGCAGCTGAATAATTGGATAAATGGATGGCTGGATGGAAGGAGTGAGATGGATGGACAGAAGGATGGATGAATGAGTGGGTGAATAACTGGACAAAAGATGGATGGAAAGACATGATGGATGGACAGATGAATGGAAGGAGAGATGGATGGTTGGGTGGGTGGCTCATTGGATGGATGGAAGGACAGATGGATGATGGATGGGCAGAAGGATGGATGAATGGTTGGGTAGATGGATAAGTGGATAGATGGATGGACGCAAGGCTAGATGAATGACTAGAAGGATGGAAGCGTGGATGAATGGATGGAAAGACAGACGGTTGGATGGATGGATGAAGGGATGAAGGACGCAGACCTCTTCGTGTTGAGTCCTGGGTCTTGCTTTCTCACGCTCCTGGCAGGACGCCCTCCCACCCCTGCTTGGCCCTCAGCTGCCCCTTTTGGCTCCAGCTAATCCCTCCATCTTGGAGTCTGTGCCCCTTCTGGGTGACTCGGGGCACACCCCACCTAACCTTGGGGGACCCAGTAAGTGGAAGGATTAACAGGCTTTAGGGCCTAATTCTAGGGTCAGGCGACTTCCTGCCTTAATTTGCTCTTCGCTCGTTCATTCTCTGGGAGTTCTGCTGAGACAGTGGTGTGAGAACTCCCCAAGGGGGAGCAGAGCTGGGGACCAGACACCATCCCCTTTCTGGAGACAACTAGAGAAGGCCTCCCCAAAGAGCCCTAGACACCTGGCCTCTCTGCTAGCCCTGAGAGGAAGAAAGAAGTTACTAAGTTACTGTGACAAATGGGTTTTGTCCTAGGGCTTCCACTCGGCCCCCTCCCATCCCTGTGGGGCTGGAGGGGCTGACCTCCAAGGATGCTTATGCAGAGGGAGCCCTCTCAATGCCCTCTGGGGAGGGGTGGCTCCAAATTGTGGGTGCCCCCTGCAGCTTGCATCCACCCGGGAGAGGAGAGGGAAGGATTCTCCCCCTGGCAGGTGCATGGGGCTGCTCGCTGCCCCCCCCCATCCCCAGTCTGCTCCTCCCTCTTCACACCCCCTTGGAGGTATAAGGAGGGGAGGGTAGCCCGGTCTCAGGCTCCAGAGAGGGGAAAGCAGGGGCTGGAGAAGGGGTAGGAGGAAAGCCCTTGGGGCTGTCAGCTTTGCCTCAATCTCTGCCCCTGGGCCCGGCACCCTGCTCTGCCATGGGAACCTTTGACCTGTGGACGGATTACCTGGGTTTGGCTCGCCTGGTGGGAGCTCTGCGTGGCGAACAAGAGCCCGAGGCCAGGCTGGACCCCCAGCCAGAGCCGGCACCGGGCCCGGGGGATCCGGGGCCCAGCCCCGAGTCCTCTCCGGCTCCTGAGCGCCTGTGCTCCTTCTGCAAGCACAATGGCGAGTCCCGGGCTATTTACCAGTCCCACGTGCTGAAGGACGAGGCCGGCCGGGTGCTGTGCCCCATTCTCCGGGACTATGTGTGTCCCCAGTGTGGGGCCACGCGGGAGCGCGCCCACACCCGCCGCTTCTGCCCTCTCACTGGTCAGGGCTACACCTCTGTTTACAGCTACACCACCCGCAACTCTGCAGGCAAGAGGCTGGCCCGGTCGGACAAGACGAGGACGCAGGACTTGGGCCACCGTCGAGGCGGAGGCGCAGGAGCAGGAGCGGCAGCAGCTGGAGGAAACTGCACAGGTGATGGGGGACACCTGGGGTCTCTGTGTAGTGGGGTGCACGCCAGTACCCACTTCAGAGCTTTGGAGGGAGATCACCTAAGTAGAACATTTTGTGCAGAGGTGCTGGCTAAAGGGACTGAGCTGGGACTGGGATTTGCAGCCTCCCTCTTTGGGTCCGTGGGGGACATGACCATCACTTTCCAGACATGGGGTGAGCTGGCTGTGGGATCCAGGCAGCGGATGTGCAGACAAGGAGCAGTGGGGCTCCCACCCTGTTTGGCACAGGAGCTGTGTGGCCTGAGAGAAGTTGCTCAACCTCTCTGAACCCCAAATTCCTTGTTTATTTGCCAGATGGTTTGTGTGCCTCTTCTGTGCCATAGTGGGTGAGGGTAGATGGCCCAGGGGCAGGTAAAACTGAGCTATGAGCTCTGAGTGAGAGGGGGAAGGTAACTTAGGGCAAGCACCCCATCTCGATGCCGAAGTCTGGGAGGGCTTCCTGGAGGAAGTGACTCCTATAGCCTAATTCAGGTTGGTGGAGGGTTGGAAGCTTGACTCTGGCTTGGCTGGGACATCCTGTGTGCCTATATGCGGAAGGTATTTAGTGCCTGGTGCTTACCACCTGTCAATCATGGGGGCAAGACTGATATTAAGAGGATCTCTGTTTCGCGGTTTGGTGGCCACAAATAACCACCCCATTCCCTGAGTCCCTGAGTGGAATCAGGACTTCCCTTCCTCTGTCCCACCTTTTTTTTTAAGGAATGCTGGCAGGCAGGAAGAGAAAGGGAAAAGAAGCACTTTATTTTATTTAGTATTCATCTTAGTTTTCTCCTGCCCTGGGACTTGAACCTGGGTCCTTGGGATGTATGTGGACCGTGCTCACAGCCGGAGGCAGCTGAGTGGGGGCTTTTTAAAGGAAAGGGGAGGGGATGGCCCGAAGGAATGCTGGAATGGGCTTTTGGGGGAAGGATAGGCTGGCTCAGACTTCCGATCTCAGCCCCCTGCTTCAGGGTTTCCCCCTGCCCCTGCCCCCAGCAGTCAGTTTGATTCTAAGCAAATTTCAAGGAAGGAAAAAAGAAAAAAACAGGCCTTGTTATTTTTGTTAATCATTGAATGTGTCAAGTCCCCTGCAGCCGTGTCAGATTTCAGGGACTGTGGAAGGGCTTGGGGGTGCTGCTGGGAATCTAGGGAGGGGGCTCAGCCAGGCCTGTGTTGGATGTTAGGAGTGGACTGCAGGGATGGGTTGGGGTGCCAGAAAGGGAAGACTTCAAGTCATCCAGCTGGGGGTGCCCAAGGCGATGGTGGGAGAGAGACGCCAGCGGCCATGTGCCTGGGGTGAAGACGGCAGAGGATTTTTTTGTTTTGAAATTTTGGAAAGGAAAAGGCACAGACAGGAATGAAGGCGAGCACAGGCAGGGAGAGAGAGGAGGAAGAAGCATTTATGTAATTTATTTAGTTGTTCATCTTTGTTGTCCCGGGCTCAGGACTTGAATGAACCTGGGTCCTCGGGATGTATGTATGTGAACAGTGCTCGGCTGGAGGCGGCGGACCAAACCGCTCCTCCACCAGGAGGCGCCAGGCAATGGTTTGCTCTGGCCGCGGAGCCGCCCTGAGCCCTAAGGCGTCTGTCCTCACACTGCCAGGCCCACCACACGGGGCCACGCGGGTCTTGCGCATCAGGTGGGCATCTCGCTTCTGCCGTCTGGGGTGGGAATGAGCGGCTCTAACCGGCTCGCGGGGAAGCCGCCGTGGACAACGGACCGGCCAGGTTTGAGCCGCTCAGTTCGGGGCTTGAACAGCAGCAGTTGACGGTTACGATGACGAAGATTTCAGCAACCTGAATGGTCTAGTGGGGAAAAGTCCGCGAACCCAGGAGGCGGGTCCCGGCTGGCTGGCTGCTTTGGGGTGCGGGGTGTGAGCTCCTAGATGGGGGTGACTGGAGGGTCCCTCCTTGTCCCCGCAGCTGCGCGGTGATCATATTTAGAATGTCTGTGAAGGCAGTGCTCCCTTTGGGTATCGAGAGGGGACTTGCAGATGATGTCTCAGAATCTTCCTTTCCCCCTTTAAGTCGAGGCAACAGGAAAACTTGCCTCCCCGTGTGGCTGATGGGGCGCTGAAAGGCCCCCCTCGCCACGGTCTGGTGGTGATCAATCCCGGGTCTCGGGAGCGCTGCCTGGTCCAGGAGGGTCACATGGGGCGTGATTCCAGGAGCGACCGCCATGTGGCGCCAGAGCCCGAGAGCCCGACGGGTCGAGCGGACAGTTCTGGCCGCTTTCGACCGCACCGGGAGTAAATGGTTTTTTTCTTTCTCCTTCCCCGCTTTTATCATCCAGGTTCCCGAGGTGCGGGGAAGGCTTCTGGCCCGTCGCCCTCTTCCTGCTCTGCCTCCACTTCCACCTAGGAGGCCGGCGCGGGCAGGACGGGGATGCTTCCGGCGCTGGGGATCGAGACCCACCCAGGTCGGCGGAGGCTGGAGTTCGGGGAAGATCCCGCCAGCGAGCAAGGGGCGCTGGCCCCCGGATCCCTGCCCCTGCCCCGCCCCGAGGCCCGGGAGTGCGGCCGAAAGTGCCCCCGAGGAAGGGACGGCCCCTAGGCAGCCCCGCCCACCCTGACGTCCCACGCCCATCGCCCCAATAAATGCTAATGAATGGGTCCGTGTCTCAGCGCGATCTTGGGACTAGGTGGGTGCAGGGCTCGGAGGGGCCGGGTACCCCATGTCTCTACGGCTGTTGGATTTCAGTTTACTCAGAGGGCTGGGCGGGAGGGGCGGGGGAACCGGGCACCACCGGGCGTCCTGGGGTTCTGAGCACCCCACCACCGACCTCCCGCCATCGCGAGCAGGACGCTCCCAGCTGCGGGGCTGCAGCCCTGAGACCGGTTAATATTTCCAAACTCCCAGTCACACCCCCATTGTGGACATGCCAGGTGTGTGGGACCCTGCTGCAGTGAAGGTTGGGGGTGGTGTCTCAGAGACTGAGCACCCTCCTCCCCAGGACAGGGACATGGAGTCACCAGCCAGGCCCTGCAAAGCAAGGGAAGGACTAGGGGGCCAGGACTTGGGACTCAGTCCAGTGGGGGCTTGGGGTAGGCGATCTGGTTGTTCCAGCACAGGGGCGTCCTCCATGCCCAGAGTGTGGGATACTGTTCTGAGGGGCTGTGCTTGGGGGAGTCCCCACCCCCAGACGGCACAGGTGGCAAGTTCCCATTCATATCCCATGATGGGGATGGGGCGGGGACAGGATTTGGCTCTGCAGGTCCCTCTGTCCTGACCGTTGGACTAGAACTAGGCCCAGAAGCCACTCGGGGAGGCTGCTGCCCTGGCGTGGGGACACAGTTGAATTTGGAGACACCCCCCCACATGCCATCCCAAGTGGCCTGCAAATTGCTGACTTGGGAGTCCAGAGCCCCTGGGGCGTGGACACAGGGACCCTGCACCCTCCTGCCTCTGCCTGGGGTCTCCCTGCCTAAGGCGGTGGCCGGAAGAGCAGAGCACTGGACAGTCGCCGGTCTGGGGAAGCCCGCAGTGACCGATTTAACACGCTTTCCGGTGAAACGGGTTTGACCGCACCCCAGTGATGAAGCCCAGGCTGTGCGGGGCGTCTACTCGGGGGGCCCCCCCTCCCAGGCTGGGCCTACAAGCAGCCCGGCAAGGCCTCCGAGGTCTAGAATCAAAATCCTCCAGCGGCAGGAGCTGCCCTCCCTGCTGGCTTTCTGCTCCTCAGACCCGCATGTGTGAGCTGCTGGAGGGCTCCCCCCCTCCCCCCGCCATGCTCCCTAATTTGTGGGGATCCCACGGCCTGGGCCTACAACAGCCTGGGGGGGAGGGGAAATAGGGGGATTTGCCAGGCGGTGGGCGGAGCATCATAGAACCAGAGGCCGCCTGGAACCCCAAAGAACAGCTCAGGAGCCCCCTGAGGGAACCATTTATTAAGTGGAAATCTGCAAAATGACAAAGGCAGGGAACTAACAAAGGGAGGCTTTGGCTTCTCCAGGAAAGAAACACTTTCTGGGCTGAAATTTGCAAACCCAGATAAAGATCCAGGCCTCTGGGCTCAGCTTCCGGGAGCCTGGAGCCGGGGATTCCTCCCCAGACTGGCTTCCTCATGGGCTTCGGGCACCTGGGGCGCACCAGGCCCTGCGGGAGATCCCCCAGGGGAATGGGGGGCCAGGGGGCCCACGGGGGCTGGTGGGCTTTCGGGGTGAGTTGGGGGATTGTTTCCAGCTGCTCTGGCACTTTGGGGTGAAAGGAAACGCGCGCACGTGCGCGGTGCAATCTACGAAGCGGACCGGGCCTGCTCCCCCAGAACGCGTGGCCGGGCCGCCTTGGCTCCGGGTGTTGGCGCCGGGCCCTTCCCAGCTGGCGTCGTCCTTCTGTAGCCCTGGCGCCTGCAGGCCTCCAGGTCGCGGTGGGCGCTCATGATCAGCCGGCTGCGAGGAAGCCCCACGCGAGCTGAGCTGCCCGTGGCGTGAGACGCCGTTTGCAGGCGGGCGCACGCGAGCGCAGAGGCCGCCCTGTCCGCCCGGGTCCACCCCGGCCGGACCCCGGGGGCCCGCGGGCTCTTACTTCAGGTTGGACAGTTCCACCACCAGGCCGCGCACGGTGTGTGTTGCATCCTCCATCCTGAGGAAGGGGCGGAGGTCGCAGCTCACTGGCGCCTCCAGATACGCAGTGAGCCTGCCCGTCTTCCTCTGCGGATCCCCCCATGACGCCGGCCCCCACCCCACCCCCGCAGCCCGTTCTCTGGGGTCGCACAGTGGTGGGCTGAGAACGAGGAAGCCAGCCCCCAAACCCTCCCCTGCTACAGCCGCACTGAATTCCTTCCGGTTCCTTGCACACCTCTTGGCATTCTGGAATGTTCTTTGGCAAATGTTTCCTCCTGTTGGGGGCTCAGGTCACTGTGACTCATGTTTTCACCTCTGCTCTCCTAGCGTTTTTTCGCCCCCACACCCACCTTGGGGCTGATTTGCTAGTCAGACCCTCACCCTCACACCAAGGCTGGTGCGTGGGTAGCTCCCAGGCCATCAGCTCCCAGGCCAGTTCCTGGAAAGTGGGCCACAGGCAGACTTAGGTCTATAGCCCCCGGGGGGTGGGGGGCAGCGGCTCCTCAGACGCGCAGACACCAGCCAGCTGGGACCTGGGTCCCGCCCCCTGCGCATCAGTCAGCTGGGCCAGAACCAGCCCTCAGAGCTGCCCTGGGGCCCCCACAGGCCTGTGCTGGCTGATCCACCTAGAGAGGCCACTGGGGGGCCAGACGCAAATGTCCCTCCTCTTGGTGCCACTTTGAGGAAACTGTTTAAGGTCTCTGCACAAGGCATGTGCGTCTGAGCCAAGTGTGCGTGCGTTCATATGAGTGAGTGAGCATGTGTTTGTGAGCGTCTATGAGTCTATAACATGTCTGTGCATGTGTATTTGTGTGTGTGACTGTCTGCCTGAGTCTGTGAACACGTGTCTGCCTGAGTGTGGTCTGTGCCTGTCTGTGAATATGTGTAAGTGTGTAAGCCCTGTGAATGTGTGCCTGGGTGAGAACGTATCTGTGTCTGAGTGTGAGTCTGGGTGACAGGAGTAGAAGGGGCTCATCACAGCTGTGAGAGCAGGAGTAGTGGCTGCCCTGCCCCCAGGAGGAGGAAGGAATCTGGCCAGTGTCCCCATGTCCTCCACATCCTCCAGACCTGAATATTGGATGAGCTGCCTCTACAGGGAGGTCAGTCAAAGTCAAGTGTAGGGAGCCAGAGGGAGGTGCTGGGGTCAGGTGTGGAAGTTGGAGACAGCCTGTGAGACTGATGTGGGGGGAGAGGACCCCCCACATCCAGGGAATGGGGGGACAGTGTACCTGGGAGGGGTGGGGGCAGGGAGCCCAGGGGCAGCCCCTGGAAAGCCACCCAGCTGGGTGCCCCCCTCTGCAGAGATGCAGGGCAGGCTCTGGACTCTCCTTCCAGAAAAATGCCCCACAGACCTGAGGCACCAGCCCAGTCTCCTGGGGACAGATGCGGGTCACCAGGTCTCCAGTGTGGGACCAGGGGACACACAGTTTGAAAGAGAGGGTGTGGGCCCCTTGCTGGGCTGAAGAGAGCGGGGCCCCCCAGCACTGCTCTCCTTCACGGGCTAAGGGAGAGTGAGAGGTCCGGTGGCAGGAAAGCAGACACTTCCCAACCCTGGCCTACCTGGGGTGGGCCTCGGTGACAGGGCTTCTGTCATGACCGCTGGTGGCGGGTCTGCCAGGGCCTGGCCTGCTCCCAGCTGGAAACAACTGGAAAGAGACAGCACATGTGTGAGCTAGCTGGGGGCGCCTGTCTGGGGAAAGAGAAGTCATCTGGTTTCCTCTCAGCCCCACCAGGAATGTGGAGGCCTGGCCACCTGCAGAGGAAACACGACTGTAGGCAGTGGGGGACACCAGGCCTCAGAGGTGTCCCCTCCTGGGCCCACGCTTTCAGGAGCCGTCTCTACATGCTCTGCCCTTAACTGCTGCAGGGTGGCAGCATCTCCTGCTCGTCCCACCCTATTTAGCCTCAAAAACCTGGAATGGTGGTAGGGACTGTGGAGATCAGGGCTCTGGAAGGTAAGAAAGGAGCTGGCCAACAAGGCCACATATTTTGGTCAGGAAAACGTTGCAAAGAGATGGTGAAGGAGAAAATCCTAATTAATTGGGAGAGAGCCAAATAACCCCAAGGAACCAGTGTCTAAATGTCACCGGTGGCTTAATTTTGCTGGAAAATGTCAGGTTCAATCATGGAGGTGATGTAGGTCCTTCCAAAAAGAAGCACAGAGGCTGAGTGGAGAAGCTGGCCCAGCGCTGTCAGGGGATGTCCTGAACTGAAACTTCTCCACTAGGGCTTGAGCCCTTTACAAATAGATTTTAGGGGTCTGTGTGTGTTTTGTTTTTGTTTTGAGAGAAGGAAGAAACACCTGATTTTTAATTTGGTTCTTTTCTGGGTTGTACCCCCAGCCCCGGGTCTTGAACTAAGGACCTTGGGATGTATATGGACTGCACCACAGTGGACTAACCCACTCAGCCACCAGAGGGCACCAATAGATTGATGAGGGTTTTTTGTTTTGTTTTGTTTTTGTTTTTGTTTTTGTTTTTAAAGGAAAGGTGCTGGCAGGAATGAAGGTGAGCTGTCTGGGAGAGGAGGCAGCAGCATTTTATTTTTAATTTAGCTGTTCATCTTGATTGTTCCCCCCTCACCCCACCTCCAGCCCTGGGATGCAAACACTGAATCTAAAGGAGCCAAGGGCGAACTGCCTGTACCCAGCAGGTCTCGCCTGGGCATCTGGGGACCATGCCACCCACAGCGGGCTGCGGGTGGGATGGGGCAGGGACACAACACACCACAGAGCACTGGCCAAATAAACAAATGACTTTCTTAAATGTCTCTTCCTCCTCCCCCTTTCTTTCAAAATTAAAAAAGCGAGTCTGGTGGCGTAGTGGTTAAATCCGTTGCCTCCAGCCGGCGCAGTCCACACACATCCCAAGGATCCGGGGTTTGTGTCCCGGGGGGTGCCTTCCTCCTCTCCCCTCCTGCCTACTTACCTTCATTCCTGCCTACACCTTAAAAAACAAAATTGCTGCCATACTCCTCTCGCTGCACTGCTCTGCTCTGAGGAAACATCTCCCCGACCACTCCCACTAGCATGACAAGTCCTCCTCACACTGCATGCCGGAAGGTTACAGATGGCCCCCCGGGAGGGGGTCATGGCCGTAGGCAGAGATGAAGGCTGGAGTCACTTCTCTGTTTTAGTTTAGGAGGAAGGAAGCAGGTAGGAATGCAGGTGGACAAACAGGCAGGAAGAGAGGAAGCGCTTGTTTTGATTTAGCTTGGTTGTTCCCCGTGGTCCCAGGTGGTGAACCCGGGTCCTTGGGCTGCACCCCCAGGTGCGGAAAGCACCCGAGCCACCCGGGAGTGCCTCGCAGTCAACTTTTGTTGGTAATATATTTTTTAAAAGGAAAAGTGCGGGCAGGGATGAAGGTAGGCAAGAAGAGAGAGTAGGAAGAAGTGGGGTGTTTTTCATTTCTCATCATGGTGTAAAACCCAGGTCCTTGGGATGTACGAGGCATGTGCTCCTGTGGAGGTGGTGGACCTAACCGCTACTCCCCCAGGGCGCTCCAGGACACAGCTTTCTAAATGACTCCTTGTGACACTTACCTGACATTTTCTGGGGAGGAGGGCTGGGTCTGTGCCAGCTGGCTGACTATGGTGGGCCACCAACGCTGTATCCTCCTGCCCACTCGGCCTCCCTGCTGGGGGCCATCGGGAAGCTGCCCGTGGAAACCAGCGTGAGCCTGGGTCGCCCGAACTTGTCGGGCATGCCCACCGGCAAAGCAAGATGTGCCTGGGTGCGGGCAGCGCGTGGGGGCGGCTCCTCCTGCCTGGCAGGTCTGGCAGGCCTGGCCACCCGGCTGTGTCCCTGCCCTGTCCACTCCCTGGTGCCATCAAAGCGCTGGCCTGCTGAAGGGGCTCGCCCCTTTGCCTGGATGGCTGCCACCAAACGTCCCTGCTTCCGGTCACTGCCCGGGAGACCGGACCCCGGTGAAGTGACCTGGCTCTTCCTCCCCAGTGAGGGGTTTGCGCTTTTCATGGGATGAGGTTCTAATCACAGCACCAGGAGCCACCTTCTCTATGATAGGGCGCCCCCAGTGGAGCAGCGGTTGGGTTAATTGCCTCTGAAGGAGCGCAGGCCACATGCCCCTGGGTTTGAGTCCCAGGTGAGGGGGAAACAATCGGTGTGAACAACTAAATAAAAAATATAAATAAAATGAAGATGATGCTTCCTCCCTGCCTGCGCCTTTCCTTTGAAAACAAACGGGCAGCTGAGGAAACAGCAGAAGTGTGCGGAGGAGCTGGGCCTCCAGGCGGTGTCTGAGGCAGCTGTGGAGTCAGGCCACCTGGACCAGACCCAGCCTCCTCCCCTCGGCAGGTGTCACCGCTGGCAGGTGCTGACCTCCTCTGGCTCACAGCTGCATTCAGAGTGTGGAAAGTCACCTGCCCACCTTGCAGGTGTGACTGCGGCCCTGGCCTGGGGTCAGGGCGACGGCAGCCAGGGACATGTGCTCACGCCGCGGGGCAGGGCCGAGCAGGGCGGACCCCTGACAGACTGCCCGACAAACTCAGCAGGAGAACAAACTTCCCCGTGAACACGTGAGAAAGAATCACAGCAGCCCCCAAGCCTGGAATCCTAAAGAGGGGCCCAGGCACTTTCCAGCTGGGGAATGGAGCCCCCCCACTCCAGGCCCAGCTTTGAGGACCCAGACTTCCTAAGGGTCAGGCGCCCTGCACATGCCCCTGGGGACCCGCCACCAGGGGCTGGGTGGAGAGGGGAGGACCTGACAGACACGCAGGGGCCCCGCACAGAGAGGCATGTGTGTCCTTCCAAGAAAACACTGACTTTCTCACTGAAGCTGCAGCTCACACCCCCACGGCCCATCTCCCCGCATCCCGGGCACACCGGGGAACTCAGGTCCTCTGGCACCTGTGCTGGGAGGGCCTGGGGGAGCCCTTACCTGCTCAGGGGGCGCCTCTAAGTCAGGCGCCTCCAGGGCCTGGCGGATCTGGCTGTCTGGCAGGAAGTCGAGCTCCAGGCCTGGGGACCCCGCCCATGCGGCCTGGTCTGCAGAATCCCGAGGAGCAGGCTGGTTGGTGGTGTCTGGGCCCCGCGGAGAGAGCCCTTGGGGAGGGCCATCCACTGATGCTCTGCGCCCTGGAGGAGAGGCAGCCTGGGGGGGCAGGCTGGGCCCCTCGGGCTGGCTACCTAACTCAGCTGCCTTTTCGCCTGAGGGCACGGGCGGTGCAGCCAGGCCTTCTGCGTGTGTCTGACCAACACCGGGGCCGATTTCTGCGGCTAGCCTGGTATCTAGGGCACCTAGTGGGGGCTCCTGGAACTTGGGAGGCAGTGCCACGGAGGCCCCCAGGTCCCCCAGGGTAGTGCCAGGGGGCTCTTCTTTCCGCCCTGCCTCCTGGCGGCTACCTGCATCAGGAGCCCCTTCCTCGGCCTGTCTGTCCGGCCCGGCCACCTCTGGAACTCTCTGTTTCAGCTCTGCAGGGTCAGTGCCCAGGGGTGTCTGCAGGGGCCAACGGGGGGTCTCGGCCGCAGCTCCAGGCTCTGGACCCCGGACAGCCACTCCGCCCTGCTCTGCGGGTCGCATGGGCAGGCCAGCAGCTCCTGGTGGGCTGTCATCAACATCAGAGTGCTCTTTCTGGCCATGACCGCCTACGACCCCGCCCCCCCCTGAGCGTCCCTGTGATGCAGCAGCCCCTGGCTCTGACAGCGGGTCTTGGCTGGTCTCCGAGGCCGCAGGCGCTGTCCCCCATTCTGCAGAGATGTCTGCGGGCTGCGGAGCCCCCTGACCCGGCACAGGCTCTGTGTGGGAGCCCTGGGTCCCATCTCTGGGCTCCCTGGCCTCTGGGGTGCACCTGAGGGACTCCTCCTGTGGCTGGTCTCCCTGGGCCTGTTGGACCCCGGGTTCTGGCTGGGTTTCCTGTGGAGAGAGAGAGAGACTCAGCCTCAGGCCTTCAACTAGCAATGGCTCTCAAGATGTCTCCAGCCATTCCAGCCCCCACAGTGGCTCAGCTGCTGCGTGGAACACCGCACGGGGCAGCACCAGGGCCAGCTGCCCAAGCCTGTGCTGGGGGCGGCCGGAGACAGAGAGAACCCTTCCGCCAGCACCTTCCTGGCAGCCCAGGCAGCAGGGGATGGAGGCATGAGAACGGAGGTGCCTCATCAGCTGCCCGATGCTGACTGTGCGCCACAGGCAGGCACAGCACCCCAGGGGAGGCTGGGGCCACGCGGGGACCTCTTGGAGCCATTAGCTTATTTTTTGGTGCAAGAAGAGCAAGGAGGGAGCAGCATCTATTTATTTAGCTGTTCATCTTGGTTGTCGCCCCGCCCCCCACCCCGTCCACCCTCACCCCGGGCCCAGCCGACTGGAGTGAAGTCGCGCAGAGTTCCACGACTCTAGGGGAGCCTGTGTCTCTGGTTGGGGTCTGACAGGCTGAAGACACCTGGCAGACGGCCCTGCGGGCGCCAGGTGTCAACACCTCCTTCCTTTGCTGGGCTGAATAGTATTCCGTCTTGGGAGTTGCACATCGGTTAATAGGACACTTTCTGAGAGGTGTGCGATGTCGTCAGGGTGCAGACATCCTAGAGTGCATCACACACCTAGCTGGCACTGGGCAGCCCAGGTGATACACAGGTCCTCCCCCAGGCCTTCTGCGTCTTGTTTTTCAGAGTAGTGCCGTTTTATTTATTTATTTTTTTCAAAGGAAAGGTGCAGGCAGGAATGAAGGCGAGCAGGCAGGCAGGAAGAGAAAGGAGGAGGAAGCATCTCTATTTTTTATTTTCATTTCATTGTTCACACAGGTTGCTTCCCCGCTCCCCACCAGACCTGAGACTCGAACCCAGGGGTGTGTGGCCTGTGCTCCTTTGGAGGCGACCGACCCAACCACTGCTCCACCAGGGCGCACGAGACTGCTGTTTTAATTCTTACTTGACTGTATTGACGACGAGGCATTATAACATGATATAGGTTTGGGGCACTCTGTGGCTCAGGTGGCTGAGACAGCTGAGGTGCAGATCATGCCAAGTCCAAGGACCCGGGTTTGAGCTCCAGGCAGGGGTGGCCTGGGGGAACAACCCAGATAAACTAAATAAATAAACGCTCCGGCACACCCCTATGGAGTAACGGTTAAATCCGCTGCCTCTGGCCGGCGTAGTCCATATATATCACAGGGACCCAGGTTCGAGACACAGGGCTGGCGGGGAACCACCAAGATGAACAACTAAGTGAAATAAATGCTTCTTCCTCCTCTCTCTCCCTGCCTGCCTGCTCGCCTTCATTTCTGCCTGCACCTGTCCTTTAAAAAAAATAAATGAAAGGATGGGCTGCCCCGAGCACCCCGTGGAGGCCCCCTGCAGAAGTCTAGTCTGACACCACAAGCAGGACGCCGACATCCACAGCCCCCCCCCACCTTATCTGAACTCTCCCATCTGACTTGTACCGGTTGGCAGCTGTGCATGAAGTTCTAGATGGTTCTGTCATGGTCGAGGGTGCCCCCGCCACCACCAGGGAGACACAGGAGTGCCTGCATGAGGTCCCCTCGTGCTCACCGCCCCACCAGCCCTCTCTCAACGGCAGCAGCTCTGAGTCTCCTTCCCAGTGATAATTCCGTCCTTTCTATCGCCTTCTGCAAACAGCACTCGGCGGCTCCAGAGTCTGCGGACCCATGGAGGGTCCCGCGCGTAGGAGCTGCTTCCTCGCCCCCGTGTTCTGTTGGAGTCTATGGTCTGCAGGCAGTGCCGCCTCCACCACCCGACCCTGAAGGGTAACTGGGGTGCCCCCAACTTGGGGTGACTAGAGATATAGCTGCAGAGATGCCCACCGCTTGTGGCTTTGGGGTGCTGTGTTATCAGAGACACGGTCACCCGGGAACTCATGGTGTCAAGGATCCCCTACTCCCGATTCACACAACAGCTTCTAAGAAGCAAAAGGGTCTGAATACCACCACCACTCTGAAGTGAGCACTCCTGCCCCAGCTGGTGGCTACACCCTGGCACCTGCTGTGCTCGGACTTCTCCCGCTGGACGCACTGACGGTGGGGCAGGGGGGCTCGGCAGGGGCAGAGGGGCAGCGGGGTCCTCACCCAGCTGGACACCTGACTGCCATGCTCCTCTTCCCTGGTCTCCGCGTGGCTTGTCTTCTTGGGCTTTGCAAATGCGGGGACGAACTTCCTGGTTGAGCTCTGTGAGCCAGAGGCAGCAAGAACAAAGATGCTGAGTATAGATAAGGGAGGCGTGAGGGGAGACAAACACCCATCAGCACCCAGCCTGGTTCCTGTCTTGTGGCCAAGGCCTCCCCTGGCCCCAGAGCACACTCCCAGTTTGAGGGAGACCTTGTCCCTCCATGCTGGAGCCCACAACACCGGCTCACCTGGGACAGAGGGCTCACCTGGGACAGAGGAAAGGGGGGAGGAGGTTCCCTTTTGCGTCTGCAGGGAGCTCTGGCCTCCTCATCCGGGGAACTGGGTGGAGGAAGACAAAATGGAGGAGGAGGAGGATGGGAATTCCCGGAGGAAGACAGAGACGTCATCAGAAGGATTAGATTAGTCTCCTAAAAAGGGAGGCCTGGGGAGTACCAGCTGAGATAGGGTGGGCTAGGGCGTGGCCACCCCAGGGCCCCAAAACGCGTAACATCTGCCAAGATGGGAGTGGAACCAGCCTCCCGAGTCCACACCCTACCGCCTGGGACAGCAGCACCCGCAAGGCCCAGGAAGGGTCTCGGGAGGTAAGAACAGGGTGTCTTGTTTGGCCTGACACTCCAGCCCTCCACTCTGGAAATTCTCAGGAAGGGAGACTGTAATGACGTGAGTGTCGAAAAAAAAAGGGGGGGAAAGTGTATTTAAAATTGTCCAAATGCAGAAGCAGCTGAGATAGCCTCTGGTCGGTGAAGGGAGAAACCGGGGTTCTCATACACAGTGAACAACTATTCAGAGCTAAGAAGAAATGCAGTGCGCCCTGGTAGCTTAGCGGTTACGTCTGTCGCCTTTGGCCAGGCATAATCCACAGATCCCAAGGACCCGGGTTGGTGTCCCAGGGCCAGAGGAATGACTAAGATAAACAACTAAATGAAATAAAGTGCTTCTTTTTGTCTCTTCCTGCCTGACTGCCTGCTCACCTTCATTCCTGCCTGCACCTCTCCTTTAAAAAGGAGAGACACGGAGAAAACATACATGCGTTTTGCCAAGTCAAAGACTCTAATCTGAACAGTCTGCCACCGTGAGATTCCCGACCTATAACCTTCTGGAGGAGGCAAAACGATGCCGACAGGAAAGGATGCAGGGCCGCCAGGGTTGAGAAAGGAGACATGGTTAAGTAGTTATAGATAAAGTGATGCAAACACTTGGTATGATCTTAATGTATGATACACAGCATTGTCATTTTGTCCAAACCCAGAGGGTGCACATCATGAAGGATTGTGAAGGTCAACTCCAGGCTCTGGGTGATTGTGATGCATCAGTGTTGCTTCATCTTTGCTAAAAACTGCCCCACACCGGTGAGTGATGACAACTGGAGAGGTTTTGTCTCTGTGTCGGGAAAGGGACCTGTGCGGGCTTCTTTCTTCCCGTTTTTTTAAAAGGACAGGTGCAGACAGGTGCAGACAGGAGTGAAGCCGAGCGGGCGGGCAGACAGAGAGAGAGGAGGAAGAAGCATTTACTTATTTTATTTAATTGTTCATTCTGGTTGTTTCCCCAGTCCTGGGTCTTGAACCGGGGACTTTGGGATGTCTGTGGACTATGCCGAAGTGGACTAAACCACCAGACCACCTAGGGCTTGCCTCTGGGAACTTACTGTGCCTTCCTCTCAACTTTACTGTGAGCCTAAGCCTGCTCTCAAAACTACTTTATTTTAAAAAAATGAGTGCGCCCTGGTAGCCTCGCAGTTAAGTCCACTGAGTG
Source organism: Solenodon paradoxus (assembly GCA_004363575.1). Classification (NCBI taxonomy): domain Eukaryota; kingdom Metazoa; phylum Chordata; class Mammalia; order Eulipotyphla; family Solenodontidae; genus Solenodon; species Solenodon paradoxus. Next base: position 1,013 of record RJWH01004147.1, on the reverse strand, counting down.
TACCCACAGACATCCCAGGGCCTGGGTTCATAACTTGAGGCCAGGGGACAACTGAGATGAACAACTAAATACAATAAACAAATGCTTCCTCCTCGCTCTGCCTGCCTGCCTGCCTCTGCTCACCTTCATTCTGGCCTGTACCTTTCCTTTAAAGCATAATAATACTGGTAAGACCCACAGTTCTATCTAAAGGGAAGATGGACCTGCATATTGTGAGGAAGAGATAGAATTCTGGAACAAACATGTCCTATAATTTTAGCTTTGGAAGTGGATCAGGGAGAAGCAGGACGAGATGCTGATGGGTTTGAGCTCAGAGGCTTTGGGTGGAGATCATTTCATCTCTCAAAGCCTCAGGGTTCCCTCACCTATCCGCTGGGGACAAAAGCTGTGTCACCAAGCCACCAGGGGTCAGCTGAGTGGATGGGTGTAAGGGGTTTGTTAGTAGCTTGCTGCCCGGCACACGGTGGCTGTGACTGGTTTTTATGTACTGACCTATCACGATCCCTTCTTGGTGAAGAAGGGATGTGCAATCAGATAGAGCTGACCAGCAGACAGGACATGGAGGTGCATTCTGGAACAAAGTGACTTTGAAAACTCGAGTCCTGGAAGGAAACTTTCCAGAAGCGCAATCCCTAAGCCCTGAGCCCCCAGGGGAGGCAAGCGGGGTTGTGGGTGGGGGAGTCCTCTCTCCTCAGCATCCTGTCCACAGGGCTGTGCTGGAATGTTCTGTCTCCTACCTGGAGGCCCTGGGGCCTGGTTCCTCCTGGCTCGGCTCTGTGGTGGGAGTGGGTCCGGAGCTGCTTGCTGACTCTTCTGAAAGACGTGAACAGCCCACCTCAGAACGCTGGGGGGAGTCTGCCAGTCGTGGGTTCTTGGTGGGTTTTGGAGGACAGATCCCTTCTCCTCCTGGTGAAGAGACAAAGAGGAAGAGGAAGGGGCAGGGATGCTGAGAGCTGAGAGCCCAACAGGCAATTGCAAAGCTCTGCAACGAAGAGAGAGGAGAGAGAGAGGAG
>RJWH01004146.1:0-119808 GCA_004363575.1 Solenodon paradoxus | reverse complement strand
ATCTCTTTGTTGTACCTTCTAATATAGTCTGTATTGGTCTTTCAGTTACAGGGGTTGCTTCATCCTTACCACGGTGCTGTGGGGTTCTCAGTAGTGTCCCACTACTGAGTAATTGTCAGTTGTTTGTCTTAGATATGGAGCAAGGAACATTCATCATCATCCCAGTCTATGTCTTCTTCTAGTCCATAATCTTAAATTTTCTTTGTCTTCATTTATGTGTCAAATCAGATGACCTTTGTGAAGTGAAAAAGAGTCAACACATGACTTGGCAGGGCCACAGCCTAAGACCTGGCCCCTGGAGCAAACTGTAGGGTGTTGAATCCCAACTTTACCTCTTACAAGATGTGTCATGGATAAATTACTTCACCCCTCTGTACCCCAATATTTTCATCTGTAAAATTAGGATAATAAAATGACTGTCCTTGTAGGTTTCTATAGGCTAAAGAAGTTAATAAATATCAAGAACTTTCATATTGTTCACCATACTCTAGATTTTATTCTAAACTTTAATCATTAGAAAAAGTTACTTTTTCAAATGGCAAGAGAAGTATACCTGTCTACAATGTAAAGCTTGAAATTCAAGATGATGTTACCTTTTCATCCTTAACCTCAAGCCTCTTTTTGAAAGGTTTTCTTTTGTATTTGGTTATGCACACATGTAATTTTTTCGTAGGTAATTGTGCTGTCTTACTTAGCTGACTGGAAGTTCTTCAAGTGGAAATTTTACTTCTCCTTTTCAGTTGCCCTATATATAAGGAGCATCTAGCTCAAGAAAAATGTATTTTTAAATATTACTTTTAACAAATCTCTTTTTTTACTAAATAAAATGCTTGCTTTATGAGAAGCCTTTACAACTAGTTGCTGTGAGAGCTACATGCATTTAACTCCTTAAATATCTAATACTATGTGACACATCCATTATTGATTGGCTAGTGTCTATAGAGCTCTGTACAAATACTTTACATAACTTATCTCCTGGAACCCTTATAAAATCTATATAAACTATGTCCCATTTTAGAGATAGAGAACAGAAGCTCAGGGGGTGAGATTAATAAACAGGGTCACACAATTCTGCCACCCAGATACTTGATTTTAAATCTTATCAGTTTGCTTGCCTCACCACACTGCAATTCACCTTTTTGCTTCATAATGCCTTTTTCTCCCTTTTACCTTTTGTTGCTTTGATGATAGTTTTCATCAACGGGCATAAACATTAGTGTTAAGTAACACTACTGCACTTTGGTTCAGAAAACAAACTCCAATACTTTTCCTGTGGTGTAAATAAATGGAATTGTTGTTATCCTTTGATTAAACATCTCTTCAGGCCGCTAATGTGGCCACTAACAAAGATTATTTTTTATCTCATGCTTAAATACTCTAATAGCTAAATGACTGAAGTCCTCACTATGCTCAGATGGCAGTCACAAAGATGGAATAAGAAGAGAAATACACAATGAGCTTTTTACAATAAAAAAAATGAACAAACAAAACAACCCATAGGCTTCTCCAAGGTTCTGGATTATCACAAGAGGGAAAGATCTGGAGATGACTATCAAAGATATGATTAAAAGAGAGAATACTTTCCAACTGTCTTCTAACTTCTCTTTTCATTTTTCACAGTGGCAACACAGCATAGCGTTTCAGAACCACCAATAGATACTGAAAACACATGGCTGGCGTCAAATCACAGAAGTTACTTACTGGAAGTATGATGTTGGGCAAGCCATGATTCAATTAGTCTTCACAACTTAGCCCTGTGAAGTAGATGCTATTATTAGCTCAACTTCACAAATGAGGACACTGAGGCACAGAAAGTTTATATAACCTGTCCAGGATCATCCTGGTGGCACTTCCTCAAGTCCTGAGATTCTAGATATCATTTATCCTGGGAGTGTAAAACAGTGCAACAATTCTGGAAACCAGTATGAAGATTCCTCAAAAAGTTGAGAATGCAATCATCACATATAAGCCTTTGCTGGGTATTTACCCTAAAAACATAACAACACTTATTTGCAGAGCCATGCACCACCATATTCCTTGCTGTGCTACAATTTAGGAATAATGTAAACACCCATCAACAGATCAGTGAATAAAGATGTGGTATAAATACACAATGGAATACCACAAAGCTATCAAAAAGTGAGATCCTGACATTTGTGGCAACATGGGTGGACCTTGAGAGAATTATGCGTAGTGAGATAAGACAGAATGAGAAAGACAGACATCATATGATATCAGTCATATGTGATGTATGGAGACAGCAAACAGATGAATGAACAAAAGTAAACAAAAATGCATCAAACAACAGACTCTTAGCCAAAAAAAAAGCAAATCAGTGGGTGCAGGAAGAGTGAAATATGGGAGGGTGAGGGGTACAAACAGCATAAAGTGAATTAATTGTATAGTGAAGGAAAAAGGAAATGGAGGTAAACTTACTGCATTATACATGGATGTATATTTGCTATCATGTATACCTTAAACTTAATGTTATAGTGCTATATTCCTTCAATAAAATCAATAAAGAAAAAAATTATCATTTAGATTAGAGTTCTGGTGTATAAGAGGGTATCATTAAAATGCAAATGTCACAATAAAACTGAGGAAGGGGGTGGGGGTGGGAACATGTGGTAGAGGGGATCCAGTGGACAGTGGTGGATGATTATTGGTTATTTGGTGGTAGGTGTGGTGTATTATCATGTATTTGATAAATAGTGAACCTGCACACCTATTTAGGTTTTTTTAAATCAAAGTTATCTTAGTAAAAATGTGTAACTGTCAACTAAAATCATTTTTTTCCTTTTCAAGCCATATCTACCAGCCTTTTTCCTTGTTATCAGAGTAATTGCTCTTCTCGATATATTTCCTTCCTTTCATCCCTACCCATGTTCCATTCTAATTTTTCTCATTCTCACAAGCAGGAAGCATTTGTTCACAAGCTGGTGACATGTGTTTGAGGCAGGAAGAGAGTGTAGAGTGTGATGTACACTCAGTGGAGGGTACTGAGAAGTGCAAGGAATCATCCTTCTCAGCTCTGTGACATCCTTTTAGCCCACCATTTTTAGCTAAATTCCTCCAAATATCTGTCATACCAGGGCTTTTCAAACTTTGACGTACATGAGCTAATGAGATATTATTAAACTAATGAGTAAGATTCCGTAGGTCTAGGGAGGAGCCTCCAATTTGTATTTTTAACAGTCTAATCCTGCTGGTCTGCCACATATCATGAAGCATTGCCAAAGAAAAGGAGAAGCATTAGTAGACATGTAATGAGCATTTAAGACATTTCAGGAGTATAAAGAGGAGATTGACAAGGGTCCTTCTAGAATATCCTACTTATGAGAATTGTAATTCATCTCGAGTCTTAGTGAATCTGAAACTCACCAGCAGTGGACTCTACAGTTGTTCCAATTTCTGATACCTGGTATAACTGAATGGGCTGCAACCTGTATGTAACTTATGATCACTAAACTACAGCTTTCCTCACTGGCTCAGTCTGTAGGCCTAGGCTGCTACTATCCGATTCCTAACTTTACCTTTATTTCTTGCTCAGAATTAAGTCCCTAGAATATTTGACTGTTCTTTGACTAGATACCCAACAGCCTGCTTAGCCTTGCCAGTTCTTCTACATGGCTTAATGTATGCTCTTCAGATCCTAGGGTCCTCCCATAAGATGCCCTGAAATTCTTATGCCTCCACTTACCTGACTACACATATTATCACTGAACTGTAATATTTACTAAATCAGATAATTCACTGGATGTACAGAATGGTGATTTCCTAATGCTGTCATTTTATTACTTGACTTTCGTTTATTAAAAGTTTCTCTTGTTAGCTGGGAATGAACTACAGGTACTCCAAAAATAGCAGTCTAAAAATTATTTTATCACTGTGCATTCAAGTGTGTAATTTTCCTCTGTGTTTTATGATCACTTGAGTCACCATTCTTTTTATGTTCAAATTTTCCCGAATTTAGTCGGCGTGAGTCCTTCCACACTGGCTCCTGTATCGTTTTAGCATATTCCCATTATTCTTTGAGTCTTTATTTGCTTTCTAGCACAAAATCATTCAGGATCCTCTTTTATTTTCCCTGGCACAGAAATGGATTCAGCTAATTCTCCATGTAAGTTCCTTTCAGTGGAAATGGCTCTTATACATCGAAAAAGGAGTGCTAGATTTCTTCAATATCACGATATCATAGCTTCTTAAACCTTGTGGAGCCAAAGCTAGTTTATATTAATATAAAATGAATTGTTTAAAATATAATTTCAGTTGAAGTTTAATAATTAGGTTTTTTATTATTTGATTTTGCATTTGTTTTACTTTAACACTTAAAATTTTTATTTCTAAAAAAGTTACTATTTACTTCCTTGCTTATCCCATAATATACATAAAGTAGCAGAACCATAGCACCAATATTCCTACTATTTCAAAAAGTTAGTTAAGTTTAAGATTTCTAGGTGTACACTGGTGGAGTAGCAGTTACATAATTGCCTCCAGAGGAGCACAGGCCACATAGGTTCAAGTCCTGGGTCTTGGGGAGTGTGGGTAGGAGAAACAACCAAGGTAAAAAAGTAAATAAAACTAAAATGAAATGTTCCTTATTCCTCTATCTTCCTGCCTACCTGCTTACTTGCCTTCATTAACCTTTCCGTAAAAAAAAAAATAAAGGTTTCTCTGCTATTCTTAACTATTTAACAAATCTCTATAATGCTTTGTAATCATAATCGAAGAATGTACATATCCATGTAAAACGCTAGAATAATTTGTCTTTGTGTGATTATTACTAATTTCATATGAAATAAGGTGTATCTGTTATTATCTGTGCCCAGTTTTAGTGTTGTCTACTTTTTTTGATAAAATTATATTTGTAAGAGATTTACATGGTTCAAAGTCAAAACTTTATTTAGAAATCTTTATTCAAGAAGACCCACTTTTATCCCTTCTATATCTACTCCTTTCACCCTACCTTCATAAACAATCATTTTATTAGTGTTCTTTGTATCTTTTCTTTTTATTCATTTATATTGTAGTTTGTCATTTTTTCATAGATATATCAATGAATGAGTGTGGCTGTGTTCCAATAAAATTTTATTTATAAAAGCAGGGCCTGTGAATTGTAGTTTGTTAACCCCTGGTTTAGAGGAAAGCTGCCTAGGATAACTGTTCAAACTGCATCAGATCAGGTGAGAAATGAGAAATAAACCTTTGTTGTATTATCTCTGAGTTTTGATGTTTTTTGCTACAACAGAAAACAATATTTCCCTTGGTGAGAAACACAAAGACCAGTCTTAAAATAAGAATTAGTGATTTTCTCAATAGACAAAGCTAGTCCTGGACACACCTTAAATTTTAGCAAGGTCTATAGAACTCATGTTTTCACATGATATCATATTGCATCACTATCTTCTTTACTTTTTTCTATTGAAGAGGTTTCAACAGGAAAAATCAAATGATACTCAAAATCATACATCTAGGTAGAACTATAACAGATAATACTTTAAATGTACTTTTGTTCCTTCTCTTTCACACCTATGGAAAGCATATATTTTTCTGAAACTTCAGCTTTGGACTTGTCCATGTGTTTTTGTCCTCAGAGTGGAATGAGTGTATTTTGCTGTTCCTTATTGTTTAGTTTTGTCTTGTAACTAGCTTTAACCAATGATATGATAGAAACTTGAAGCAAGCAGATATGTGACATGCACTTTATACTATTAAAGTTGGTCTCTTTTGGTGCTCTGTCATTGTCCTGACTAGCTGCTGTTCCTCATTCTGAACTCCACAAAATGAGCACACATGTGCCTCTACTGCAAGGGAACAAGCCAGGCTGGAGCTTCAGATTGAAGCAGAGCTACCGTACAAAATAGAGCTCTAATCACAGATGTATAAGTAAAAACAGATTACTATAATTTAAAATCCATTGAGTTTTAAGGTGGTTTTATCACAAAGAAACATTTTGACAACAGAAAACTCATTAACAACCCCCCCAAATCCAAGTTTTCTGAATACCAGCCTAATTTTCCATGGGCCAGAGTTTGATTGATACTCTCACATACCCTTGAATTTAACATATTTCAATTATAAGTTCCTTGCTCTTACTTATACTATCCTTTTCTTTACTGTGATCATGAATTTTGTTGATTTGATTTTCTATAAATTTAACAGATAGCTACAATTCACCTTTATAGTACCTAGAAATAAATAAGCAGGGCTGAAAATAAACTGCAACCTGCATTCTCTCCAATTTAAAATTCAGGTGGCAGTTAAAGGCCCTTGTTTAATCCAACAAAGCCATCAGATGAAACCAACTATTAAAATGTCAATCTACCCACTAACTATATCCTTAAAGGAGAAGAAAATAGCTTTTGCCTCCCATCTTCTCTTTTTTTCTTGCTTCCATACACCCCAACACAGGTAAAGCTGTAAATCTAAAACATGATTTGTAGAATTGATAGCAAAGAAAATAGCTTTTGTTTAGTCTCACTCTTTCAGGAACGTGGTATTTTCCTTAATTAGTACTTTTATTCACAAAGTCACAGAAAATGGTCCAAAAATTCTCCGAAAAGCAGGAGATTTTGGGGAGATAAACTTGATTGTGTGTAAGCCTATAGCTAGACCAATCTGTCTTTTCCAAGATTATTACATAAGCAGCAATACGAAGTTCACAGCACAAAATTGCATTTCAATACAGTATTGAGTTCTCTGACCTTCCTGTAAAAGAGACTGAAAAATAAACAAATGGTAATTTGTACTTGAACTCATCATGCAATTCAATTTTTGCTTATGCTATCCATTTTTTTTCTTATTTCAAATGGTTCATTTAAAATAATAAGCTTGGCTCATTTTAAAAAGAGTCATTATGTATTTCCTCTCCTCTGAACCTCTCTTAGGTCACCTTGCCACTAATTGAGATCACAGGACAATTCCTCTCTTAATTGTTTCTTTGTTTCTTCTGTGATTCTACAGCACTTCTTTTCTTATTTTTAATTATCGGGTTGAGAGGTAACAGATATTATTCTTTTAGAGTGTATTAAAAAAACTTAGGCGCAGTAATATGATCTTTGAATACTTTTTTTGCCAAGTGTTGATTTCTTGCTTACATGCGTTCTAGCTATATTTTGTTCCCCATGTTTTTCTGTATATAGACTCATTTTTCTTGACATATTAGAATATGCCAAACCCCTGAAAATGATTTCTCTTGTCCCATATTTTCACATTTTTTTCTTTCTTAATGATGGTAATGCATCTAAAGAGAGAATTAGATGCTCTAATGTACTGCATCTTTGTTCCCCTGACCACCTTGATGACATCAAGGAGAAGAGTCATCAATACCAAAAGTATTCTATAAGTGAAAGTTACAAATGCCTCTTAACTGTATTTTAAATCTTTTCTATGCTAAAAATAAACCCATGTTTCAGCAGTGGAGATAGTAAACAAAAATTCATCTATAAAGGCTGCCTGTACTATGTAATTCTTAGCTTTCACCCTCAAGCAACAGTGTTTTCCATCAGAAGACACTCACCTAACACCATGCTCACTTGTAGCCTGGTAATCAATCCAGCTTACAGATGGCTCTAGTATTTGACATTCAGTTGAGATAAACTAAATAGTATAGTATAATTCTTTTTCTCTTTTGCTACAAAAGAGGTACATTTCTAAGACTTACCTCTAGGAAACAAAAAAAAACCTACCAGCTTCTGTGAATCTGTGGAAGATAAAGGAAGGTGAAGTAAAAATCATTTCCAAATCTCCTATGGAGCTGAATTGTACCATTTTCACTTTCTTTTTTCTCATAGCCTGTGACTCTTAAAATAACTTATTTCCATCTTCAAGACCTTTATCTTTTTAAATCTTATTTTAAAAAGTCTTTATTTAAGCTTGGCCTAATTATAACAATTCCTCTGATATTCACCATTCCTTCTTCTACGTCCCATCTCACTTTCAAGTCAATCACACAGTTATTTCTCTCCAAGGACTGTATTAACAGGTGGTACTCACAGATTGCCAGTTGGGATGACTCCTCTTAGCATACTACGAGAGAAACTGTCTAATAGTTTTCGATGTTTTGTCTTGTTTATCTGGGCATCAGATCTCTATATTGGTGGTTTAAATGGGCTTTTACATGAACTCAGGCTAATGTTAGACAATCCTAGACCCAGCCTCTACAGAGTTTCAAATTTTTCTGTTCTTGTCTTGGGCTGTTGTGTGATGTTCAAGGTATGTTAACTGAACAGAGAGAGGTCTTACTACATTGTTCCTTGTACATATCCGTCACTCTAATCTGTACTGACAGACAGATGAACAAAATAAACATAAGCAGGTTTTGCTTTCTGATTTCCACACATCACGAATCAAACAAGGTGAATTATGTTTTCTGCATCTTTGCAGTGCTGCTCTCTGAAACACTAACTTCTTTGCTTTGGAAGAATTTCATTTTCAACCCGGCATGTTCCTAGCTGCCGGAATAAGCAGGATAGAAAACCCACAAAACACAGGATGGTTTTTGGTAGAGTCACAGTTGGATACTATGAAACACTGATGAAAGAATTATTCCCTAGTTTCACAAATGGTTGTTGAATGTCTGCCAAGTCCAAGTCACTGAGTAAGACAAAGAGTGTAACATGACACCCAAAACCTTTATAAAGTCTTCACACCCAATAAGGAGATAGGCATAAGTGAAAAATCCTCCCAAAATTTCTCTTCAGAGAAGCAAAAATCATGCAAATTGAATACAACTAATTTTATCTCTGTAATTATAAGAAGCAATCAAATATACACATTAAGAGTCACTTACTACAGACAAAGATGTATGTATTTACTTTTCAGTCAAAAGAATGAATAACATGGTAATCATTTCCTTTTGCATTAAGACTATCGATTTACATGATGGTTTGAGTCCCAGGTGAGGAAGGCCTAATACTATTTAAAACAGTGGTTAAAAAAAGGAACTGAACAAAGAAGGTAGTAATGTTATATCTATCTTAATGGTCAGATTAAAATAAATTGAAGGCAATAGCTGTGTGAAGGCAGGTGAAAGTCTAAGTTACTAAGAATAATTTCTGACTCATTGCTCCTAACGTTGACTATTTTCTCATTCAGTTGCATAAGTAATTAAATATGTGAGAATTATTGTTTCCCTACCCATAATGCTATATCCTACTCTGATTTCAAGTGCAGTTATGTTGAGCAGTTTCCATGTGTATTGTTAATATCTTATGTCAAACACTTGCTTTATTCCACTAACTTTTTTGTCTCAGAGTTTTCATCAAAATAGTAGAAATATATCCAATCCTCCTGTAGGGAATTCCATACTAAGTGTAAGTTGTTACACTCAGGTTTAGTCACCAACAAGGGGACAATTCCAAGGCAGTCAGTGGGTCCCTAGTTGCTTACAGGAGTTACCAGCATAACAGAGCATTTTATAAATAATTCTTGCCCTCCTCTTATTCTCCCTGCTCTTTCATATCTGCTCTGACATCAACTCCCAAATAAACCAGTGCACTCACATGCGTATAATACATTTGGATGCATAGGAAATCATCTGGGACTGGACCTTTCTGTGAACCTTCCTGCACTGGAAAACTGTGGTGGCTGAGTCCCCACAGTGGTTGATATAGAGTACACAGGGGATATGGTAAGCTTGCTCCCCAGCCAGAGAGGGAGAACCCTCCTCCTACCATCACAGAAAGTTTCAGTCTCTGTGCTCAAGCAGAGTACACTAGGCCTGCCTGCAAACATGTCTGCGCTAGAGAGCTACAGTAAGTGAGTCCCATCCTCTCAAAACCAACAACCAGAAGCTGTCTTCCGCCTCAGTGCTCAACAGATAACACAAGGGCTACCTGTGAAGGTGGTGCTTAGACTGCAGAGTTTCTTGTCAACATCCCGCAAGAAAGGAACTACTTCACAATCCCACAGAAGACTACAAATACCACCTGAAACAGCATTAGACGCCCACCATGAAAGAGCATTCTAGAGAATAGAATTGGCCGTACCCCCACTGAAGACACGGGCCTAACACTAGCCACACCAGGACTCAACATTATCATACAGGAAGAAATCCAAAGTAAAAGAAAAAGAAAGCCATAGTTCTAAATACAAGAGAAAGAAAACCTTGCCAAAATCTGTCACCCCTCAAAATCATGGACCAGGACTTCTCCAGAGAAGAATTCCATTGATGTTATTGGGACAATCCAACAGAGAAAGAGTTGGAAATAATAGTTATAAAAAAGTTGAATGAGATGCAGGAGGCACACATAACCACCCAAAAGCAAATGGAGGAGCTCAGAAAAGAAGTGACACATGAAAGGGAATACTTCCCCATCAAGAAAGCCAGCAGAAATGCTAGAGATAAAAAGTGCCGTCAAGGAATTAAACATGTAAACCTCCATTAAACAGACTAAGTCTTGCAGAGGAATGAATCTCCGAAATTGAGGACAAAATCAAAATGAAAGTCTTCTTATGGAACAAGAGAGGCAAACAATATTAAGGAAAGAATGAAGAGAAGTATCAGATACAATGAGAAGAACAAACATAAGGATAATAGGTATCTGGAAGGAAAGGAGAGGGAAAAGAGAACAGAAAACTTAAAGAATAAATTGCAGACAACTTACCACATCTGTCACAAAAAGTAACCATGGAGGTACAATAAGCAGATAGAAAACCAAAATTTCTAAATCTAAAAATACTGACACATCGTAGTTAAACTAGCAAAAGTCATTGAGAAAGAGACAGTGAAGGTTGCTAGAGAAAAGAGAAACAAAGAAAAGAGAAACAAAGGTATACCCATCAAGCTATGTTCAGACATCTTAACAAAAATCCAGCAGTCCAGGAGAGATTGGACTTTTAGTATTCAAAATACTAAAAGACAAAAATTACCAGCCAGGAATAATCTACCTTACAAAATTGTCATTCAATTATGATAGAGAAATAAAGGTCTTCAATGATAAAGAAATTAATGAATTTTTCCAACACCAAGTATGCCATTTAAGAAAACTTGAAAGGGGTTGTATGATAGAAAAATTGAAAACAAAGATCCATCAAAGCCCAATAATAGTGATAAACAGGAAAGCAAAAGCAAGAAACAAAGATGGGACCAATAGGAGACAATAAAAAAGCACAAATGAGGGAAAGAAAATTATGGAATTTGTATGAACGTATAAATATGATAAGTTGTCAACTCTTAAAGACTGTCATAGAGCAATGAAAAAAGACGTAATCCACAATGCAGCCACAAAATTAATCCTAAAGAGACACACAGCTGTGAAGTAGATGGAATTGAAAGAACAAAACCAAAAAAGCATAGAGAGGAAAATCAAATTTTAAAAATGGGAAAGGAAACAAGAAATATGGAAAACCAACAGAAAATATAGACTCAAATGACAGCAATAAAGGCCAATATATCAGTTATCACCTTACATATGAATAGGCTGAATGCACCAACGAAAGAGGGAGGGCAATTTTGATACTTCAGGGAAGTAAACCTATGAATCTCTGGGGGACTCTGGTCTTGACAATGGACTGTGTGACAATGATCTATGCTAACAGTGTTTCTGTAAACCTGATGTTGAATCACAGCTAATCATGTACAGTAATATTCTCTGTTTACTTAACTTTACATGTGTTATTTTGTTTTCAGATGGCTTCAGAATTGGTTAGCGCTGTATTATTTTACCTTCACTTCTTGTCTTTCAGCTTTCTTGTGATCCATTAGTAAAACTTTAAGATTGAAAAGAGCCCTATATTTGAAGGGATCATTAACGATATTAATGACCAACCAAATTCAGCTTTCCTGAGTTTTGGTAGAAGCTTGGCTTAACCTATTTCCTCAGACAATCGAAGTGACACCTCATCTTCACCTTAATGAAAAAAATCAGAATAGTGATTACCTTTGTGGCAGAATTGGGGCTAGCATTTGGGGTGAGGGGCACATGGAAGGCATTTTGAATTCTGGCAATGTCTGGATAGTAATTACACGGGTGTTTATTATCTGATAAAATCGGGAGTTGTAAATGTTTGTTTTGTGCAGTTTTCTGCATGTGTGCATATGTCACAATCTAATGGGTTAAAAAAGTCTGGCATGTCCTGGTAGAATAGTGGTTTAGTTAGCTGTCTCCAGCCAAAGTACAGGCCACATACATCCTGGGGACCTGGCTTTGTGTACTAGGCCAGGAAGAACAGCCAAGATATCCAACTAAATAGAAATGAATAAAACGCTTCTTCCTCCTCTGTCCTCCTGCCTGCCAGCCTACTTGCCTTCATTCCTACTTGTACCTTTCCTTTAAAAAAAAGTCATGGTAGTATGCCCTGGTGATCTAGTAGATAAGTCTGCAGCCTTCACTCAACAGAATCCACATACTTCCCAAGGACCTGGGTTCGAGTCCCAGACCGGTGGGGGTGGGGGGGTCTTACACACTTCTGCAATACCATAAGTAACACAGTGACAAAAGCTGACAAAGAAAAATTGAGCTGGGAAAAATTAAATAAGCACAGAAGAACTTACTCAACACTATTTTAATAAGGGAAAGCAAATTAACTCAACTCTGAAGATAACATGGGTAACTGTAGATTAAAAACCAAATCTTTTACTCTACCTTGTTAAGGTTTAGTAACGGGGGCTCTGTAAATTAAAATAAAAAGACACATTATGAGCAGAAAAGGTTTATTATATATGCAAATTGAGACCTTCATAGAAAATAAGACCCAAGGAAGTAGTAAGACCTAGTGGTTTATACATCATTTTAACAAAGAGCAATGCACCGTGGAGAAGTGACAAGACAAAGGAAAAGGAATTTGGGCTTCTAGGAGTGCTATATACTGAAAAGGTAAACACATTGGATAAGCTAATGAAAGGTAATGGTTATTTTGATAAGGTTTATTATGTTGACTCAATCTCATGTAGTCTCTAGGTTGCTAAGAGGAGTCTCTCTCTGGTGGTTAAGAATCCTTCTTCACTTCCTGGTAAGGGAAAAGGATATTATATCTTGCTTTAGCCAGAAAGGGGGAGGGTAGAAAGATTTTCCTAAGTCTGCTATTTTTCAATTGCCTTCAATCCTTGTGCCAAACTGGTATACTTAGTGGTGGCATGCTATTCTCCCCTTCAAGGACAAGAAGGTCAAAGATAAGGCCTAGTCAAGAAAAGTCCTTTATGGAGCCTAACTAAAGTTTCTTCAAGGGAGAAGTCCTTCTCAGCACTTAGTAGGTCTTTCAGGGCTTGAATTATACCTATCAAATATTTCATCACATCAAGGTACTTTTCCTTTGACCTGTATTATCAAATACTTGAAAAACATTCTTGGCATTACTCGGAAAATATTTATTCCTACCTACCCACAATCAGAACAATATTTGGAAAGGAATAGTTTATTTTAAATATTTAATATTTTGTAGGTATCTAAATTTGAATACTTCTTCCAAAATATGTCCAGGTATTTAATAAGCTTTCTTTTAAATGGGTGATGGAAGACATTTAAATATAGGTTTTCTCATGCCAGCAATATAATATTGATATAGTCAGTCTACTGGTATAGAAAGTTTCCTCTGCAAGGACCCAAGTTTTATTCTTTGCATTCATTTAAGTGGCATTCTGTCTTCAGAGGGTTTTCTTAAATTAGGACCCAACTAGACTGTGGAAAGTGATAAGGATACAATGCTTCCATCCAGATTTGCAGAGACAAAAACATACTTTAAATTCATTATACTATGTTGTAGTAACAGGAACTGTGGTTATATAATATGCTTTGTTCTGTCTGAGTAAGTTCAACTTGTTGGAACGAGAAGTACCTGATGTTTAGAGAACTGGAATTCCAGAGGAAATGGTACCTTGGGGAGTAGATGATCACCACTTAATGGGTTTTATTGTCTGATAAATAAGAACCTGTCTAGAAAGAGGGCTGGGGCTCACACATAGGAACTTTTGTAAGATTGCCCTACTCTACTGCACTAATGCATTAACTGCTCTTTCAGTCCCTCTTTCCTTTCTTCCATCCAGGAAATAATGACCTAGATTCTATTTCTAAAGCACAAACTTTTATTCTCTCCTTGGTAACTTCAATGTTTCTCTTTTGGCCATGGGATAAATTCCAACACTTTCAGTATTCTCACAAGGACAGCGTTCAGACTAGGGTATTTTTACTCTCTCTCCAGGAAATACGAAGTCTTTCTAAGTAGGATATAGGCATGGATAGTTTTAAGAGGATCACTTTATAAATTCCAAACTTTCATATTTACTCCTTTCAAATCTGTGAAAATGCACTTGAGGTTTAGGCCTCAAGCTGAATTCCCACACTTCCCTTTTATTACACAGTCTCTTTTATACTGTTTTACAGAAGAGAAACATTTCTGGCTCAATCAGAATCCTATTATAGAGGATTTCCCTGCTGAGTAACAGAGGGTCAAATTCTAAATGGTGGTGTCAAAAGACTTCCTTAAGGCAAAAACAACAAAACAAAATAAACACTTCTCATTCTTATTGAGATTTGCATTTCCAGGAAATAATTGTTTTCGAGGTCTAATTATTTTCAAATTTTTTAAATTGTCTATTTTGATAAAACTTTCTTCTGAATTGAAATCTAATTAATTAACACTTAACTTCAAGGTTACAGGTAGCTTTAAAAATTAGTTTCAATTTAGATACTCATTCTTATTTCACACTAGAGAAATGCTAGAGAAATTAGTGAGACTTTAAAGCATAGAAGTGTATTTATTTCAATTAGATTCAATTTTGTAGGGTAAGTTATTTGGAAATATGAGTTCAAGGAGAATGAGAAATAATTTAATATTTCTGACAGTAAAAAGAAGAGTTCATTCATGTATTTTTAAAATTGAAGATGGTGTTTCAAATTGCTTTGGTATTTATAGTCTTGAATATATTCAAAAGAGTGATGTGACAGTTTTAATTTAAAGCAACAATATGTACAATATGTTGGAATTACATTTTTTGCAAATATTTAAACTTGTGATGAAAATGTTAAATGTCAACTTAAAAGCACCCAAAGAGATGCATAGTATTTTTAAATAAAGTTTTAATTTTGAAATACTTTCAAATTGACTGAAGAGTCACAAAGTCAGGGCAGAGTTTCTGTTTGCTCTTCACCTAGTTTCCTTAAATGTTAACATCTTACATAACAAGGATGACATTTGTCAAAACTAGAAATTTAACATGAAAAGGAGTAACTACTAAGCTGGGTACTTAAGATTTCCTTAGGCATTTTTTCCTTTTCTTCTTTTTCTTTTAAAAACCTAATGCATTTTTTCCAATGTAGAATCCCAGCTAGTGTAGTATATTACATTTAGTCATCATGTCCACCTAATCTCCTCTGATCTGTGATGGTTCTTCAGTCTTTTTTTGTTTTTCATGACATTGATAGTTTTGGAAATTATCAAGTATTTTGTAGAATGTCCCTCAATTTGGATCTTTCTGATGTTTCCTCATGATTAGACAGTGATCATGGATTTTGGAGAAGACCAAGGAAGTAAAGAGCCTTTTTCATTAAATTATATCAGGGAAAACATGCTATCAATGTAACTTTATTCATATGGCCAAAGTAGTGCTTACCAAGTTTCTCTAACATGAAATTATTGTGTTCTGTTTCTGAATACCTATTGGTTAGAAACACTTTGCTAAATCTAAGCTACACTCAGGGGGAGGAGGCTTTGCTCTAGCTAATATTTAAATATGATCTTGGACTCATGTATTTTGAAACACTGAATATACAACACACAATAGTTGCCAGAGTCATCTCTTTCTGTTTCTCTCTCTCTCTATGTATATATATGCACTATATATGTGTATATCCATGTATGTATGCATGCATGTATTTTTGTACGTATGTATGTATTTATGTATGTATATATGTATAAACTCTGACCTACAGCAACCAGGCCAGGAAATCAACCAATTATCTGCAGTAACCGGTCCTGTCAGCTGTTTATGTCAGACTTGTAGAAAGATTGCTCTCTATAACAATAATATAGGGAGGCAAACAAAACCTCCTATAACAATCAGCCTCAAATGGCTAGTAATTGATGAATATCTAGCGGATTCCTTAATTCGGGCTCTACTTTCAACTTAGCACAAATGAGAGAAAGTCAAACATGCACTCAAAGCACTCACATAAGATGTTCCTACTTCCAGTTAGCCTACCTCATTTCCCCAAGCCAATAGCCTCTAATCGGAATAGTATACCTGAAGCCTTCTCTTGGCTCTATTCTAAAGATCTCTGACTTTGAGTCTCTGCCAAGACATAAACCATGGTTGTGGACTTTCTTGCTATAGCAAAATTTAACTAAATTGCTTTGCTTAATTTCATTTCGTTGGGCTTCATTTATTTTCACAATATTTATTTTATACTTGGGTTATAATCCAGTACTATTTTCCTGCTCGAATGCTTCCAGCTATAGCCATTGGGGGCTTTTTCAGTTTGTCTCTTGTTTTCCTTTAACATCCCCTATCCATTTTTCCTTTAAGCATTTCCTTCGACAATACAAACTGCTCCAGAGTCATCCTGTATACTTCCTGCCCAGTCCCAGAATCAGCTATTTCTCCAAGGAGTTTTAGTTTCTTTTATTAAACAATGATATTTAAAAAAGAAAATCTAGGCATTGACTATTCCTATATCATTAGTTTTATGGCTTCCCACGAGAAAGAGCTAGGAAAATTACGTATGTATTCTAACCAATGTTATATATACATATCTATAATTAGCTTTCTCTCAGGCTCCTTGTGTATATACATGAAACTAAATATGAATTCATATTGATGTCTCCAACTCCAATCCAGCACAACAGTATTCACCCAGTATTCTTAGTTTAAATTTAATTTTTCCTTCTGGTATGAGCAATATGCCCTTACTGTCTATCTTTATAGATTTATTCAGTTTTCAGACTTCTTAACCAATATCCCTCGAGAAACAAGTCTATCCATAAGTGCATTATTTATGTGCATGTTGTCTTTAACTTTGCATTTTCTAGTCAAAACATTCTTTTCCAAAGTTACCTATATCAGCTTCTTTCCATCACCCACTTCAGATAGGTTATAGAAAATCTATTATATAGTTAGAATAATTTGTTGTGATCTGAATTTGATCCAGTGATTCCTTGACATTGTGGTTGATTTTTTAAAATAATATACTTTAAAATAAACTTTTTGTTATGTACTTAGAGCTTTGACAAATGCAGAGTCATTTATTCACCAGTCTAGTACCATTCAGAATGGCTTATTACACTAAACTTTCCCCTGTGCATTTCCTTTGTAGTCAACAATTCCCCTTCTCTAAACATTGACAACCACTGATCAACTTTTCATTCTACAGTTTCACTTTTTCCAGAATGTCATATAAATCTAATTATATAAAATGTATTCTTTTTCAGCCTGGCTTCTTTCACTTAGCAAAAAGTATTCAAATTTTGAAAGGAACATTTTTGAAAAAATATACACTTGCTCCTGTGAGAATCAGTAATACACTTTTTTACCACTGAATAGTATTCCATTTATGAATGCACTGTAATTGACTTATCCATTCACTCACTGAAAGGCATATTGCTGATAACTGTTTTTAAAGACTATGAAAAGCTGTCAAAACACTGGTATGTAGCTTTTGTGTGAACATAAATTTTCTTTTTTCTTAAAATGCATTTTACTTTTAAAAATATTTTTAAACATATTATATAAACAATTTTATTATATAAGGTTTAAGGTATGCATCATCATAAATCAACATCTGGATCTAATATGTTAAGTTTACCACAGACAGTTCAATTTTATCCTTCACTATATAATTGGCGCCTTTTACCTGATTTGCCTACCTCCCCTCTTTCTGATGACCACTAATCTGATTCTATAAACTAAAATACTATTTAAAAAACTTTTTTCTTTGGTCAACTTGGAGCAACACCTAAGAGTTGTAAATCTATGTCTGATAACTCTTACAAGTAAACATTCAACTTCTTCCAAAATAACTACTGGTTTGATTCCTCCCAGCAATCGGTAAGAGTACATGTTGCTCCCCATCCTCGATAGCATTTTTTTTAAAGGAAAGGTACAGGCAGCAATGAAGATGAACAGGTAGGTTGGCCGGGAGTGGAGGAAGAAGCATTTATTTATTTTACCTCGCTGTTCATCTTCGTTTTTAGCCCTCGTTCTGGGTCACAAACTTGGTCCTTTTATACGTGTGGACTATGCTAGCTGGAGGCTGCGTACTTAGCCAGTAAGCTACCAGGGTGTGCAGACATTATTAGAGTCAACCCGCAGCCCGATTTTAGCCATTCTATTAGCTGTAAAGTAATCTCATTGTTGTTCTAATGTTCATTTCCATAATGACAAATGAATTCAAACATCTTATGCTGACTGTTATCCTTATATCTGTTCAGATCTTTATTTTTATTTAACGAGGTTTTTTTTCCTATTGCTAAGTCTGAAGAGCTCTTTATATGTTGCGCAACGAAGTCCGTTATCAGATAGTCAATTTGCAAGTGTTTTCTCCATATCTGAAACTTATTTTTTTTTAATTCTAGGTAGCTTAAGGTCTTACAAAAATAAAAAGAATTAATTTATTAAAATATAATTACTTTTTTCTTTTATATTAATGCTTTTGGTATTGTATTGAAAACTTTATTGTCAAACCCAAGGTCACACATTTTCTCCTATGCTTTTAAAGAAATTTTATAGCTTTATTTTTTACATTTAGTTCAGTGGTCTTTTTTGAATTTAACTTTTTATATAGTGTTAGGAATGTGTTGAGGCTCCTAGTTTTACATAGGAACATTCAATCATTCCAGCACTATCAATTGAAATATCTTTATTTTCTCCATTAAATTGCCTTTTTGCCTTTGTCAAATAGAAGGTTACTGTCTGTGTGGGTCTTGAACTCATTATTTGTCCCATTGATACCTATGTCCATCCTTTTGTCAATATCACACTTTCATGATTACTGTAGTTTATAGTAAATACTGAAATAATGTAATGTGCATTCTTCAACTTTGCTTTTTAAAATATTTTTTGACCATTGTATTTCTGTTATCTTTTCATATAAATGTTAGAATTAGCTATTTGTATCAGAGAGCTTTCTGAAGTTTGATGATTGTGCTGTATTTATAGATCATATTGGGGAGAATTTATATTTTAGTATTTGTTCTTCCAATTCATGAAGTATGTATTTATTCATTTAGCTTATATATTGTTCTCATAATTTTTTTTCAGTTTTCATTATATAGATATATACTATACAATATGTTTTGCTTGATTTTTTAGTGACTACTTAACCAGAAAGCAGCATCAGTAAGGATTGATCTATCCATCTATCTATCTTTCTATCATCCATCTATATTATTCTAAGGAATTGGCTTATATGATTGTGGGGGCTAATCATGAAGGAAAGATAACAAGCAAGATGAAATTTACAGGTATGAGTTGAAGCTATTGTTCATAGTTGATATTTTCCTTCTCTTCCTCCTCCTCCTCCTCCTCCTCCTCATCTCTGTCTCTCTCTCTGTCTCTCTCTCACCCTCCCACCCCGCATACAGCATTTAAGTCTTCTACCTTAAGTCAGAGCTACCCATATTATACAGGATATTTACTCTTACTAATCAACTGATTATGGACTTTATAGCTAAAAAAATCCTTTCACAGAAACAGATTGAATGCCTGAGAGCTGTAGCTTAGACAAGTTGAAACATCAAAAAAGCTATCATAATACCTTTGTACTTCATTTATTAAATTCTATTCTAAATGATGTGTGATTATGATTCCAAATTTTTATTTCTGGGATTTAAGAATACAACTATGTTTTATATATGAATTTTGTATCCTACTTTCTTTCTAAATTCATTTAGTTATAGGAGATTTGATTTTGTAAGATTTAGTAGAGCTTTCTATAATGATAATTATGCTATGTCAATTAAAGAGTTTAATTTCTTCCTTCCCAATTTGCATGCCTTTTATTTCTCTTTTTTATTTTTTTCATTGGTTAGGACTTCTGGTACTCTCTTTGCTAGGAGTAGTGAGAAGGGACAGACTTTTCTTGTGTCTGATTTTAAAGGGATAACATTTTGTCTCTACTATAAAATATGATATTAGGTATAATTTTATTTTTTTTTGTAGATACCCTTTATTAGATTAAGGAACTTGCCTTATTTTCCAAGTTGTTTGAGATTATTATCATGAATTCATGCTGTATCCTATCAAATACTTTTTCTAAATTTTTTGATATTTTCAGATAACTTTCCTTATTTATCCTGTTAAAATGGTAAATTACAATGATAGATTTTTTAAATGTTGAGCCAGCCATGTGTACTGGAATGAACCACACTTGATTGCAATATATTTTCTATTTTATTTATTGATGGATTTAATTTGGCAGTATCTTGATATAGATATTTTTACATCCAAGCTCATAAGAGATATTGGTGTTTAATTTTCCTTTTTTATATACTCCAGGCCCCTGGATCTTGAACTTGGTTCTTTGGGTTTTTCATGGTTTGCACCTTAGCCTACTAAACCGTCTAAGCCACAGGATGTTTCTAGCTCTCCCCACTTATGTCTTTGTCTGGTTTGAGTGTTAGAGTAATGCTGGTCTAGTTTTAGATATCACCTTAATGTAATAAAAAGCTTAAGTGTCAACTTGAAGTTCCTGTAAAAATTATTTGAGAAACAATGTGAAGAAAGGAAATTTGAAGATAATTGGTTTACAAGATCATCTGCAATCTAACTTGAATTATCTTGTCAACTATAGAAGACACAGGCAGTGTCTGCCTGTATCAGCTTTGGGTCATTTTTTTTTTTATCATTTCTAGGTGCTCTTCTTCCAACTTTGTGTCCCAAAGCTTGTGCCCTCAACTTTGCTTCAGATGACTACTTGTCCTGCAGAAACAAAGAGAAAGAAATATCTGGGGCTTTACATTCCCCTGGGTGAGCCTCAGGCAATGGATTGATATACACAAAAGTATGAAGGTCCAGTTCTTTGTCTTTTGGCCACAAAATTCCTAAGGGATGACTTATTTTTCCTGAATTCCCCTGCAGGACCTAACTAATGCTACCCTCTATTGGACTTTGCCTGAAATACAGCCTTTGCTCCTTCACTGTCTCTCTCTTCATACTGCCTCTGCCTTACTGTTTTCTCTTGGAAGCACTTACCTAAAAAATACTAGTTGAGCACACATCTTCATCATAGTAAGGTTTATTTAACCTCGCATATCCTATCTTCCACTTTGCTCTCCATTCCCTGTTAACAGTTATTCTACTCTTTCCTTCATATTTTCATCCTTTCATGTTCTTTCATGTGAAACTAATTTTATGTATGCAATATCTCAACTTTGCTTTTCTCTCTTTTCTTTGCATGTTGACAAGAAAATTCAAGGCTAATTCAAACTTCAAATCTTATGAAAATGCCCCCTACACAATCTTTGCAGCTAGTTAGCCCCTCTTTGGGACACGTTTTTGTTTGTTTGTTCATACATCTATATATTTTGCTAGACTTATATGTTCTTAATTTTAGGAGACCAATTTTCTTCATTTTGGTTTCCATAGCACCTTACTAGTATTTAACAAGGACCTAATACTAATAAATATTTGTGGAAGGAAAAATTAACTTAAAATTGTTCTATTAGAACCTCCTCTCTGTGCATATACATATATATATACACACACATATATAAATACACATACACACATGCACACAAACATATAGTTTGCAATTCAAGCATTTCAGCTATACCTCTTATGTAAACCAAGTTGAATATAACTCTGGGACTTAAAAAAGTCAAGACTATTATTCATCCCTCTAATAATTAATCTTTTAGCTTGAAAACGAAAAGGCTAACAGGATGGTAGGCAGAAAAATGCAAACAGATGCATTTTTTAAAAACTAATTTCTTGAAGGATCATTGCCTTGTGACATGATGTAGGTTTATGGTGCACATCATTATAAATCAGCATCTTAATGTATAGTACATTAAGTTCACTGCCACCATTCTAGGAAAACAGTTTCTTGCTTAAGATTTAACCATACATTTATCCAAATCCACAGAATGTACAAAATTATGAGATGGACTCTGGGTGATAATGATGTATCAGATGAAGATTCATCAATTGTAACAAAATACCACTTTGAAGGGGGTTATTGATAATGGAGAAAACTCTGCATGTATGAGGGTAGGAATTATGAGGGGAAACTACCTTTCACTTAATTTTGCTTAAAATCTAAAATAAGTCAGTTAAAAACAGGAAAGAGGGAGAAAATGTATTTCTGCAAGTTAAATAGCTGAAAATGCTTTTTAGACAGGTAGAATGTAATTTGTTTTCAGTCATAATTTGCAGAGTGCTTTGGTCTGATTTTTAACTCTTGGTTCGATGCTATATCTGGCATATAGTAGTAGGCTTTGAACAATCAACCATAGGTTTACTTTCTAGAAAGTCTGATCCCTACTTTGAACAATTTCTAAAATTAAGGTGTTTGATAAAGAAGATCTAAAAATTATAAACTACCTTCTAAATAAATTCCATTCTTTTATGTGTAGATTAGTTTGTTTTATTTTGCACTTGCAAATCTATTTACAGATGAGGTTTTCTTGTTAATGAGACATAAATTCTTGGTATAGTCAAATTATGTGTACAAAACAGTCACTATTAAAAATTAGGAGAGTTAAACAGTTAGAAATAGCCACAGTTGCAGGAATAGGACTCATGTTCTCTAAACCATTTAACTATGCTAGACCTTTGATAACAATAGGGATAGTGTTTGCCCTGTTGGACCTGTAAGGTCACGGGAGCATTAGAGGAGATGTGTCGAAAATATAAGTGCAAATTCAAGTCATAATTATAGCTAGTTGTACAGGTTGATGAGTATCCATTTCAGAATTAAGAACAATTTCAAGCAGGATGACATCACAGTTAGGCATTCTTGGGGCCAGCACTGAACCTGACAGCAAACAGAATATAGAAGCAGGGCCTGCCATTAAAATATTGAACCAAATCAATTATTAATTGGTAGGTATGTCTGAAATGTTTGATTTTGAATTACTGATGGGTAGATCTCAAGGATGTCAAGGAAGAAGGCCACATTACCTCAACAGGATGTGAAGGTGAGTAGTTGAAAAAGAAAGATGCATGCCCAGGGACTAAGAACTCAGTAAGACCTGAAGGAAATGAGACAAAAGGGGCTACACTACATTATAATATATATATTTAAGCATTCAAGGATCATTGTACTACAGGCTCAGCTTACAAAACTGAATAAGACAGAATATTTGCCCAGGAAGTTCACATGCACAGTTTAGTGATTTAGCACTGGGAAAGTAAATATTAAACTCTTAATACCTGATTTTTCATATATGACACCATGCATTTAATATTGTGTCTTAGAAGTAACAGTTTATGGAAAAAAATTCTTAAGGCCTACCACTCAAAACTTACAGCAAATGTTAATAAGAGAACTATCAAAAACCAGTATGAAGTACCCCCTTGGTAGCTCAGGTGGTTAAGGCTTAGGTCACGAAAGCCATGGACCCAGATTTGAGATTGATACTGGAGGGAAAAAATAAAGTCAGGTGCATGAGACTATTAAAATACAGTTATGGGTAAATCTGTGCTGATATTTGCACCCAACATTACAGTTGATCTTCTGTACCCTGGAATGCTGGAGTTGTTTTTTTTTTTTTTTTGCCAACATAGGTCCTAGAAAGCATTTTGTTAAGATTAAACACTCTACTCAGAATGTACCTTTTTAAAAATTATTTTCTATCAAAATAAAAGGGAAATGTCTTTGCAGCCTGTGTAGCTGCCTTAGGAACTACCTTAATTTCTGTTTGTGGACATTAGAGCAATTCCTGAAGTCACTAAACCACTTGCACTTGAGGAATTTACCTCTATGAAATTTTCAGAGGTATTTTCTTAAGGTCTTCGTGTATTGCTAGTTCTTCCCCTTTAGTGTAAAAAACAAACAAAAACAAAACAAAACAAAACAAACCTTGCTCCCACTTGCCTCAAACCATTTACACATTATAAAAAAGCATATACAGACAGCTTTATATTTTGTGGATTCCAAGTTCATATAATTTGAAAGTCTTCCATTCAATAATATTATTTAAAAAAAACCAAACATTTATTTACATTCTATTTAGTTGTTCATCTTGGTTGCACCCCCTGACCCAGGGTCTTATAACTGGGTCCTTGGGACGTATGTGGACTGTGTCCAGTGGCTTTAGTCTCTAGGCCATCAGGGCATGCCAAGTATCCAATTTTATACAAATGTAAGTAAAAAGTTATTTTATTCAGAAAATTGTGCTGATCAAAGTAACTCTGGAAGTGAGTAGAATCTGTAAGACAAAAAGCAGAAGGAACTGTAGAGAAACACTGTACTCCAGTTGATAGATTTGTTTCCCATTTCAGAAATAGTTATGAAATCATTACATGTATAATAGAATTTAATAATTACATAATGGATAGCAGATGTTGGGAATCAAATGTTTCACTATTGGAATGAGAAATTACAGATAAACAAAGGGAAGAGGCTAGAATAAGGCTTGTGGTAATGAATTAAAGTTGGAGACATCAGAATGAACCCATATTTACCTCAATAGATATGTGCATATAGAAATAATTATACTATATATATACATACATATATGTATGTGTATGTATCTATATCTATCTATATGTGCATATATATGTATATCTATAGATGGATTAGTAGGTCTACATATATTTCGTTACTTTGTCAGTGAAAGAGTGTAGACATAGCAACATCCAAATATCAATAAGTACTCATAGAACAAAGATCTTGGTTTCTTAAATCATTATCCAGTAAAAAGAATTATCATTCCTTGGAGAAATGGCTGATTCTAGAACTGAGGCAGGAAATATACAATAGAAAACTAGATCATCTTATTATATCAGAGAACAAGAAGGTACTCTAAATCAAATAAACATATTTACATATAAATATGAGGGTAAATCAAAAGAATACAGAAATGACTAAAAGAACTTTGGCCAAAGCTGGAATACTTTGAGGAAAAAAGTAAATAAAATAGTATAGATCTAAAAAGTAAATAGAATAGTATTGACTTATAACCTAAAGTGTAAAATAAATATCCCTGAATCCATACCAATATTAACACAAGATTGGATAAATAAATGAAGGAGTACATAAAAATACCTAATGCAGAAAAATCCAAGTAATATATGTAGGTATTCTACCACCAATGATGTGGATATAATTCCCCAATCCTTAAGTGTGGTTTTCTTCCAAAGAGGATAGTGTGAAAAGAGCAAAATTAGAGTCATATCATGTTGCAGAAAACTAGCAAACTCTAACTCTGTAAGGATTTTGAGGTTAACATCATCAGCCAGTCATATTTATACTATGGACCTTTGATATGATGTGATGAGAATTTCACTTTATTTCTGTAGTCTTTTGCCCCAAACCTCATAATCCCTGTCTACTCAGGAGAAAATCATCAAACAATTGAGGGACATTGTATTTGACCATTACTCCCCAAGATTATCAAGATCCTCAGAACAGAATATGAGAAATTGTCATAGTCAAGAATAGCTTAACTAAACATGTTAATTAAATGTGATATGGTATCCTAAATGGGATTCTTGAGTGAAAAAAAGAACAGTAGGGGAAAACTGAGAAAATCTGAATGAAGTATCGACTTTGGTTAATAATTTACCAATATTAGTGTATTGATTATGCCAAATATACCATGTTAATGTAAGATGTAATGCAAATAATTGGGAAACTGAGAATAGCTGTATGCAAATTGTCTACACTATCTTTTCAATTTCTCTTAAAATCGAAAAAAAAAGTTTAATTTTTAAAAGTGATTTGTTATATATCCCTTGTGCTGAGATGGATTAGATGTTATTTATGTGGTTCAATACATCTAAGAAGCCTGTATATTATGGGTAAGACAAACATAACAAGACTGTAAAACATGGAAAGACACAGGCAGAACAGACTGGGACCTTAGGGCCCATAGAAACAACGTGCAGTGAATTCCCTGAGCTTTCTCATTGTCTTATAAATATCAGGATGGGTACTGGAGAAACCAACAATCTAGGTGATGTTTTTATAAAAATCATCAATGAGCAGGAGCCAATCAAAATTTATATAACACTCCACCAAACAACAGCAGAATACACATTCTTTTCAATACCATACCCTGAGAAATAGAAAAAACATCAACGAATTTTTTTAAAAGAATAATGATCATGCAGACTATCTTCAAAAAACCTCAGAGAAAGGAGAACCTCTCTGTTGTCTTAATCAGCAGTTTCTTATTTGTCTGTCCTCATTGTTTACATGTCAGGCTGTGAGCTACATTCTGAGGCACACTGACAATAAGGAAAGACACTACCTATTCTCCAGGACTTTTCCTTTAATGGGGAAACCTAGAGAAGTAAATGGACATATTCAATGCTGGGAAATTAGGAATGACTGTGAGGATGAGGTATTCTGGCCTTGTAGGCTGATCAGGAATTTTCTAAGTTTTGTGAAGAAGGGCACCCAGACAAAGAGCAGTGTGCTCTCTAGACCCAGGGAGGTTTGTGTGATTTTCTCATACTGCAAAATGACTACAGCCTGTTAAACAAGGGTAGTGTGAGATTAAAAATTGAAAAAGAGTTGAATTACTTAATTTAGACTGAGCTGTTTAAACTCTCTTGTAGGTTATGATGAGTCACTTTTCATTGCATAGTTGAGGATGATACATAAGAATTTGATTTCAAAAAGATCATTTTGGCTAAAGTTTGGTAAATAACTTTATGTTGGCAAAATACTAAGGTAGAGAGTAGTTATGAGAGAGTTCACTATAGCAGAGATTATGCATAATTATATTACTATAGTAATATGGGTAATGATGAACATGGATTTGAGAGATATCATAGAATAGCAACAGTCTGATTTTAGTGACTAGATTTGGGAACTTTAATAAAGGGGGGATTTTGATGACTGGGCATGGTGGTGATGTTGGTTTTCACAGAATCAGTAATACAGAGGATGGAGAAAGGTGAGAGGTAGGGATAGTGAGAAATGAATTCATCTCTGGACATATACTTGAGTAGCATGTGAGGCAACTATGTGAAATGTATGAGGAAAAATCTGGAGTAATGGATTTAAGAATCATCAGCATATAATCAAGTGGCAAATGAATCCACAGAAATGGATGGATTTGCCTAAGATGGGTATAGAGTGAAAAGAGAAGTCAAGGGCATAATCTCAGAGGATACTGATTTTCAGGGATGGTGAAACGAAGAATACTATGATTGTTCAATATACCATACTTTCAACTATAGTATATTTTATAAAATGTGCTTACAGATTAGGTACATTATATGGCCCAATTTCCTTTTAATATTTTTTGTCTTTTACATCACATTAGTCACCATAACAATGATAATAACAATAATAATAATAAAGGAAATAGCATTATATCTTTTACAAATAAATTTTTCAAAATCTATTTGCTTTCGAGATTCTTTCTATGTCATTTTATAATTCTAATTTTAACGTACTACTGTAAAATTTACTTATTTGCAAATGTGAGCATATTTCAACACAGATGCATAGATATTGAACTTTTAATTTTTTATTTTAAGAACTACATAAAATTACATAATGATTTTAAAGAACTACATAATATTCCATTGCATGGCAATATTATAATTAACTATCCATTCATTTATTGCCTAACATTTAGACTGTACATAAATTTGATAAATTGAATGTTTATATGCATAGTGAGTTCTACAGTCACTCCTACCTAGAGTTAAATGAATTCGTTATAAATTTGAATAATTTTGAAATTTCCGTTAAATTTTATACTATTATTCAAAATCTAGCTCAGGATTTAGTCCACTGTCTTCAGTTTTAATGTTTATGATAGTTGAAGTTATCTATCACAAAGACTACTATACAAACAGACACTCAGAGAGGTTTATTTTTAATAATAACAGATATAAATTAATAATTCAAATAGTTTAGTTAATTCTGCAAGTTTATTGTCAACTTCTGATCAGATCTCATTAAATCATTTTTATCTTTTTTTCTGTCTAATGAAACAGTAGAATTTTTAGCCTTATTTTTTAATATTTTGTTTCCTTGAGTATATATTTGCTCACTCACTCTACCTACCTATGTACTCACTTATGTACCTGTCATATATCTATCTGACAGAAATAATTTCTAATCCCATAACTACTTTAAGAGAGTTCATTTAGTTAAAATCAGGTGATATGGGGGGTGCACCCCTGTGGTTCAGGTGGCTAAGGTGCAGAAATGAAAAGCCTGTGAACCCAGGTTTGAGACTCAGGCTGGGCTTAAAACAAACAAGCAAACATATATTATAACCCCTTAATCTTCTTAACAAAATGTGTCTAAATAGCAAACTATTATAGAAGGCACTGTATCATGAATGGTTCATGATTCTAGACTTATGGATCAAATAAGGGTGCTTTATAAAAAATAATAGAACTTTTTTTCACTTATACATAAATATAAAGAGAAATTCCAAATTTCTTCCTCTCTCTTTTTTACACTACAGTCTTATTCCTGTTCTAGGTTCTAACTCAGAAATCCGTCTTGGAACCCATTAGGAACTTGTCTTGCGTCTCTCTTGTGTGTGAGCATCCCTCTTTGGAGACCATACTCTAAAAGAGACCTCAAGTGTTTACATTCTAACAAGCTTATATCATTGCTGTTAAGCTTCTGCTACCTATCAATTCTCTGGAACAGAAAGAGTTCTTTCCACAGTAACAGAAACTTTAATAATAAGAAGGTACTATTAAATATATTTTTATTTTTTAAACAATAGTAACCTAATCATCACTATATATAAATGTATAATATCATATCACATAGTATTGCTAGTGGGAACCACTGATAAGTAACCAAATTACTAACATACTTAAGAACCAATGTTTGCAAGTTAATATAGTCCAATGAGCTTGGTTTGTGTAGGTATTAGACCTCATCCAAAAGCTAGACCATTTTTTTTGTTTTCAATTTTTTACTTCCTTTTTTACTCTTATCATTGATTCATCAATTTATTCAACAATATTGTAAAGGGTGCCTTCAATAATAAATAAAAGATAATATTTATTGACTGAGTGCTTTGTGTCAGTCCCTGTTTTAAGCATTTTAAATGTCTCACAATAAACCTAAAGGAGATTTTCAGAGGCTCCATTATATAATCCTTATTTGTCATAGATAATTTCAAACAACCTGGAATGTGCTGGTTCATAAGGCTCCAGTAACAGAAAAGCTAATACAACAACTAGGATATGCTGCAGAGTCTTTTCTTGATCTAAGAAAATACACTAAAAACTGGCAGCCTTATGGGTTAAATGGCAAATGAGTCTGAATAACATGCCAAAATGTGGTAGCTATTGCTGAGGCACACTGAGGTTGAGTAAAAATTAGTCATAAATCATACAGCTAGAATGTGGTTTCAATAAGCCGAGGAACATACTAAACCATGGCAATAAAAGGAAAGGCATAGCCTGCTCCGAAGGTACTCCCAAATATATGGAATAGTCAAATATAGAGATTATTGTCCTATAGTAAGTTAAGTATATAATAGATGTAAATATCAGGAGCCTTGGACACAAATTAGAGATTGACATTTTTAGATTTGGGAGATATCATCTACTACATTTGTGTATGCACAGTCTAGAAGTTTCTCCACTATAACATTTATTATTTATAAAGAGTAATAATAACCTTATAGTGGACAAACCCTGAAGACACACAACCAAGTGATAAAGGTGATCATCACCAGGTGTAAGATTGATTGACAAGATAGATGGAGTAACAAAAGTCACGGTAGTTCTGTATATTCTTGCCCCAAAGTGCATAATCTCAATAAGATAGTGAGAAAGCATGAGGCAAACCTATACTAGGATACATTTTACAAAAGGCACTTTTCAGTACTATCTTCAAAATTCTATGTACTCATCAAATTTATCAAGATCATGAACATCAAGGAAAGACTGAGGACCTTCCTCATATTGGAGGAAATGAAAGAGCAGTGAAAACTAAATTCAACATAGGATCCTGAAACCTTCCTCATATTGGAGGAAATGAAAGAGCAGTGAAAACTAAATTCAACATAGGATCCTGAAACAGGAATAGGACTTTTTTCTTTAGTGGATAAGTTGGTAAAATTCAAATGAAACCTGAAGTTGTGCTACTAGCATTGCATTACTATTAATTTTCTAGTTTTAATAATTGTACTATGATTATAAAATACATTATATATTAATACATTAATATTAGAGGTAGTTGAATGAAGAGAATATGGAAGATTTCTGATGTAATTTTACAACTTCTCTGTAAGTCTAACGTTATCTTAAAATACAATTTAAAAATATTTATAGAAATAAACAGTGACAAAATATGGGGAATAGATAAGATTTTGTCCTGTTCTCCAAGTAAGAGCCAAGTGACCATAAGCAATTCCATGCTTTGTAGATGTAGTGGAAACAGTGGACTTAATCACTGTGAAACCTTCTAGAGCTAGTATTTCATGACTTGATAATCCATTCAAACACTCATCATTACAAATAGCCTGTACATAGCATGAAACATGTAATCTCTAACACTGAGCTACAGAAATGAAAAAGGCATTATTGTCACCCCAAGTTCATAGTTACAAGGTTAATACAGTAAGGAAACACTTCCAATATAGTAGGATAAGAGATGTAGTAGATTAATATTTAAAAATCTGGTGGCCTGGAAAATATGGATTTACCTCCATCTGAAGACTGAAGGAAGGCTTTGCAGATTATGTGTTACTTGAAGATACAGCTAGGACCTCAAAAATCAGTTAAGATTGATTTCCTTAAGATTTATTTATTCTTATTTTCTCCCTTTAAAATCCCAACATCCTAAAAACAATTCTGACTTGTTTATAAAAAGAACTAGTTCAAGATACATCATTTATAATTTTAGAAATTTCAGGAGGCACAGTATGACTAGAATCAGAGGGAATTGATAGAGGGTAAGTGCTGAAGGACGACACTGGGCACCTGGTTAAACTCAGATCATAGATCCTCTCAATGCCAGGCTGAAGTATGCCAGACTTAGGTGGTGATTAATAATTAAACAAATTTACATCATATTTAGACAATATTGATTGCAAGAGGGGTTCATTCTTTCCTTCAATTTATATCAGCATTTTCTTAAAACGTTTGGTTTGGAGTTTTTTAAACTCTAGTGTGCACATTATAAGACTTTTAGAGATTAGATTTCTATTCGACTTGGTGATAAATTATTGTCAGGAAAAAAAAGCCAAATGTATAATGTTAACTCCAATGTATAAGGGGTCTCTAACTAATTATGCACACCATTAAAATAAGAAAAAAGTTGAACAAACTAAAAACATTAACGAATTGTTTTGAACCTATCAAAGAACTAAGGTCACAGGATAGACTGCCACCAGAAATGTTGAGACAAATGAATCTAGAGAGTCACTGACAAGATCTCAGCTGAAGCAGGAGCTTGGAGTCATAAACTGTTAGAAACATAAATAGGGATTTTGATTAATTACTGGAGGTAGTGTAGAGGAGTATGAGAGCAAGAAGTATTTCTTGCTCTGGAGACCACATTCCTTTGTGAGTCCCAAAACTTCCTAGGTTTTACTTCCAGGAACGTCACTGAGCTCTCAGAAATCAAGAAAGATATTACCCTGGATCTGGTAAGGAGAGGGAAAAGGAACCTTTGTAAAATGTGGCCAGAACATTCTTTACAGCAAGGATTCTTCTCCAGGGAAAGATTTCATCAGAACCTTATCCCCACCTGGGGAAGGGAATAGCTCCTACTCTAGCTGATTCTGCTTATCCTGCATCATCTGAAAATGGTAAAGAAAGTTAAGAAATATGTGTAAAGATCACACACAGCCCAGGTATATTAATTTACTAAAAAACGAAGACATAAGCATAAGATTCTAAAATTCTCCTCATTCTCACAATTTACCACCACACCAATAGGGTTAACATATAATTATATAGCAAATGATTATAGCAGAAAAGGCATCAAGGCACAGATTCTTTCCAAAGAGACATTTATAACAAAGACTAAGTACAATAGGGGAGAAAAAGAAGATATTAGAGGAAGTTGAAATCTCTGTCACCTACAGCTAAAATAGGCATTAAACACACAATTTCGGAGTCAGATTAATGTAAATCCTTATACACAGGCCTATTTTTCTCAGTTCCTATTACTTGATGCATCACATCCAACTTTCAAAAAAATTGCAAGTCAGGAAAGAAAACACATATAATCTAGAGAGACAAAAATGATCAAAAACAGACTCAGATACAACATATATGTTGGAGTTATCAGATAGAGAATTAAAAATATCTGTGATTAATATTCTAAGGGCTCTAATAGAAAAAAGTAGACACCATGCAAAAACAGATGAGTACTATAAAAAGAGAGATGGAAGCTGTAAGAAAGAAACAATAAGAAAAGCTAGAAATAAAAATATTATTAAAGAAATGGGGAATGCCTTTGATGGGGACTTTGGTAGATTATCACAGTTTAAAAAATAACCAGCAAGCATGAAGATGTGTCAATAGAAACTTCCCAAACTGAAATGCAAAGAGAAAATGAGTGCAAAAAAAACAAAAAACAACCAACCAACACAGAATAGAACATGTTAAAAATGAGGGACAATTTGAAAAGATGTGATACATATGTCATTATTATACTGGCAGGAGAAATAAGAGAATATTGAAGAATGTCCATTAACTTTTCAAAATTAATGAAAAACACTGGATCATTGATTCATGAAACTTAGAGAATACAAGAAGGAAAAATCACCAAACCTCCCCCAGGTAGACATATCATATTCAAACTACAGAAAATGAAAGACAAATAGAAAATGTTAAATAAAGCTAGAGGGGAACAATTCCACCTTACCTAAAAGAGGAATGAATATCAACATTACAGTAGGCTTCTTGTAAAAAAAAATAAAACAGACAAGAAGATACTTAAAGGTAAAGAAACTCCAAGTAATTTTTCCCATTCTTAAAATAAGAAAAAAGCTGAACAAATTAAAAACATCAGTGAATTGTCTTTCTTGTGAAATACATAAGATGTTAAGAGAAAAAAATCCAACAAGATATAATTATTTTTCCACTGACATTATCTTTCAAAATGGAGGAAAACCAAAGACCTTTCATATTATTAAATTTGAAGACTTACCCTGCAAAATATATTAAAATGAGTTCTTCAATCTGAAGGAAAATAATAAAAGTCAGAAATTAAGATCTACATGAGAAAATAATACTGGAGAAGAATTACATCAAAGAAAAATAAAATATTTTATTTTTAACTTAATTGATCTAGGAGATAACTTTAAGTTAACGATGATAGCAAGATGTTAGACTATTACAGCATGTGACAGTGATGCCACACAGGGCAGGAAGATGAATAAGGAAATTGCACTACACATGAAGCATTATAATGTTGTTTGAAGGTATATTTCAATTAGTTTAAACTGCATAACACAAACCTTTGAACAACCACTAAAAAGGTAAGAATAAGATAATTGATACACAAAATTGAAGCCAGAGAAGGCAGAAAAAAGGGGAAGATAACCCACAAGAGCAGGAAATAAAAAGTTGTTACAAACATGGTAGATAATAAACCAGCTATATTACTAATTATTTGAAATGGCAACTATATAAATAATGTTTTGAAATGAGAATGATCTAAATAAACTAATTAAAAGAGTGTAGAGTGGAAACAAAAATAAGACCAAACAATCTAGTACCTAGAAAAAACAATTTTAAACATAAAGAACAAAACACACTAAAAGTAAAGGGATGGACAAAAATGTATTATGCTAATAATAATCAAATGGAACCTGGAATAACTATCTTAATTTCAACAAAAGCAAATTCAGAACAAGGAAAATTATCATGGATAAAGAAAGAAATTACCTGGAAAAGCACCAATCCTTCAGAAGACATAATAATGTAAAATGTTTATGCACCTAACAACAAAGCACCAAAATGCATTAGGTGAAAATTGATAAAACTAAAAGGAATAATAGAAATGTCTACTATTCACAATCTAATTTTAGTAATTGATAGATTAAGCAGTCAGAAAATCAATTAGGATATGGATCAGTAATAGTAATGTTTAATAGCACTGGAACAAATTTGATGTGTTCAGCATTTATAAAACATTTCATCAGAAAAGAGCAGAGGATATATTTTTCTTAAGCTCACATGGAATATTCACCTAGATAGACCATATTCTGGATCATAAAACAAACATTTAAAATGGTAGAAGTTATGGCATGTATGTCTGAGACCACAATGAAACTACAAATTATTAACAGAAGGATAGCTAGGTAATCTCAAATATTTTAAATATTGAACCACAGATTTCTAAAAATACAAGAGTAAAAAAAATCTCAAGAAAAACGTCAAAATATTTAATTAAATGAAAATTAAAGCCTTATCAAAATGCATGAGATGCTGAAAAAACATTTAAAGGAAAATGAATAGCATTAAATGCATATATTATAAAGGAAGCTCTAAACTCAAGAACATAAAATTTTACCTTATAAAACTAGAGAAAGGAAGCAATTTAAACCTACATCAAGCAAAAGAAAAGAAATAATGAAAATAATAAAAAACAATGAAATTAAAAACAGAAAAACAATAGAGAAATTTGAAAACTCAATAAAACTGATAAACATCTAGTTAAACTAAGTAAGAGAAAGTGAAAGAAGACACAAATTACCAGTACCAGTAATGCATCATCACTTAACCTATGAATAGGAAAACTATGAATAAATCCAGGCCTACAAATTTGAAAATTTACATGAAATTGATCAATTTCTTGAAAGACAAAAATGACCAAAATGCATACAAGAAGAAATAGATAACTTGAATAATCCCTATATATGTCACATAACTCAAATCAGTAATTAATAACATCCACCAAAATGAAAGAGATAGATGCAGATGGTTTCACAGCAAATTCCTCCAAATATCTAAGGAAGAAATGATAATAATTCCCCGCAATCTCCTCCAGAAAATAAAAACAAAGGCTATACTTCAAACTTATTCTATGAGGATGTCATCACCCTAATGCCAAAAGCAGATAAAATGTTACAAGAAAAGCACATGCCAATATCTCCTATAATATAGATTTAAAAATCATAAGCAAAATAGTAGCAAATCAAGATAAAAATATATAAAAAGAATCCTACATGGTAGTCAAATTTCGCAGGTCTCATTTGATATTTGAAAATCAATTAATGCAATTCAGTATATCAATGGACTAAGGAAGAAATCATCATACCAACTGATTCAGATAAAGAATTTGGCAAAATCTAACACCATTCTTGATGAAACTACTCAGAAAACTAAGACTAGAGGAGAAACTCCTTCAGTGTGATCAAGAACACCCTACAGGTAACATCATATCCCAATTAGAAGGATATTCTACAAAACTCTTGATCAGTATTCTAAACTGTGAAGATTATGAGGAAAAAAAAATGTCTGAAAAAATGTAACAGCCAAAAGGAAACCTAAGGAGACATGATTAAATGCAATGTGGTGCCTTGGATGTATACAAACAAGACAGGGGGTATAATTTAAGGAAGTCTGAATAAAGTGTGAACTTCAGCTAGCAATAATGCATGAATACTGGTTCATTAATAGTGACAAATGTATCATAGTAAAATAAATTTTAACAGGAGAAATTGACTATAGGGCACATAAGAACTCTGGCCCATCTTCACATTTTTGTCATTAAATCTAAACCTGTTCAAAATATGGTTTATTTGAAAAACAAACAGAAAAGAGTCATGGTTTAGCTTCTTTCTATTAGAGCACCAAGATTTTTTGTGGTTGTTGGTAAAGAAATTTTGCAGCCTGTCATCATATTAAAAAAAGTGAAGCTTTCACAAGAGTCTACACAATAAAAAATGTTCTTTGGAGTTATCATCATGAGATTCCGGGACTGAAGAAGACCAGTAGTTTTAATCCAGATGTATGCTATTGGGATATAGCACAACTGCCAGTTTTTCAGTGACCTACTTCTTAACAATAAACACCAGTGGTTCCAAAATCAATAGATTTTGATGGAGACCCTATTTCCAAATTCTCACTCTACTCAAACTTATGTATCAGTTCAACCATTCCCAGGGTAGAGGACTTTACCAAAAACATTTTTATTGGGCATGGCATCTTTCTCTTGAAAAGATACATCTCCAACCATTAATCGGTCGCATTGGATAGCCACCACTGGCCTCTCACAACTTATTCTCTACCTTTCTTTATCTTGCTCTGTGCCTTGGACAAGTGAACTCCACATTAAGGAGCTCATTTGTTTTGTGACTTGTTATTGATGTTAGACAACAGGGAACACCAAATGAGAATAAACAGAAAAGAACTGAGTACTGACTATCCTTCAGAAGGTTTCAGTCCCTTTCACAGGTCCCCCACAGTCCCACACAGCCCAGCCTCTTTCCTTACCCTGACAAACAGACATTTTATTAATTTCAAAAGATTTTAACCTGGGGCTCCTGCAGTAACTCTTGTGGTTTTACTACCTTTGTGCCTTTGTAAATTGTTTCTTTATTTACCTCTCCTCAAATTAACTTAATTTGACAGTACCATCTAACTCCCAACGGAACCCTGACAGGTATACCCCTCAAACTTAACACATCCCCACTCACATCCTGAACCCCAGATCTGCTCCTCTAGCAGCTGTCCCCCATTAGTAGTAAATGACAATCCCATTCTTCCAATTGCTCAAGCCAAATCATTTGGCTTGACTCTTATTTCTCGAATGGTACATAAATTCAACAAATCCTGTTATGTTTACCTTAAATATATACCCAGGATCTGACAACTGTTTAATGTTTCCACCTTAGTGCAAGCCACTATCATAAGTTGTTTAGAATATTACAGATTCTTCCTGGTTTTCCTGCTTCTATCCTTGTCCTGTATAATTTTTCATCATCCTTAAAGAAGCCAGAGTGATATTTTAAAAAGTCAAATCGTATTACTACTTTATTCAAATATTCTAAAAGTTTTCTTTTTCTCCTTAGAGTAAAATCAGAGTCCTGTATAATCTGTTCCTGGGTATCTCCCTGATCTCAGTTCCTTCCACTGTACCCTCCATTCTTCCTGCTCTAACTACAATTGCATTCTTGGCATCCTTTGAATAGACCAAGTATATTCCTGCTTCAGGGACTTTTTATTTACTATTCCCTTTATTGGATCACTATTCTTCCAAATACTATGGCTTAATTCCACACTTTAAATCCTTCCTTTAGATTTCTGCTCAGAGGTATTTTACTAGGCAAGCCTTTCCTCAATCTTTCTAAATTAAATAGCTTAGCGGCATCTTTCATCTCTACTCATCCTCTTACCTCATTAATTTTTCTCATAACATTTATCACCAGACATATGTTTGTTGTCTCTCTTCCTAACCTGAATATAAGGCAGTAGTTTTGACTATTTTGTTCATTGATGATTCTCAGTTCCTAGAGCAGAACCTTTCACACAATAGGCATCTCACAAATATGTATTGAATGAATGAATGTTTATAGTACTGATATGCTTGTGTACTTTAAGATAAAGCATCAGCAATATTGTATATCCGATTTTTACTAAAGGTCTAAGAGCTTTAGATAAATCTTTCTAATTACAAATATCCACAGAGTGCAGAATATTTACAAAAAGGAAACAATGCATATTAGTAGCTCCTTTGGCTTTCTGTATCACTGGCAAGAACCTCTGCACCAGGTCCTTGTTCCATAATACTCAGGTCAAAACAAGAGATACTGAAGGTCATATTTTCCCTTAGAAAATTTCCTCAAACTTTTGTTTGGACCATTGTATACAAATATATGCATGTTTTTCTAACTTCCTAATAAGTATTCTATTTGATGTACTGTTATGAAGAGTGGAGATTATATTTTATCTGAAGGTAAAGTAGAATTTCTTGCATTCTACCTCTTTGTAGAATTATGTTCCAACATATAATTAGACATAAGATCAATATTTTTGAGAAAAATACTTTAAACCTCATTCATGATTTTTTTTTCCCCTCTCCGCTTACCTTCTCTCCCCAACACAATGCATTCATATATTATATATGTATGTGTTTGCTCCAGATTTTCTAAATATTACCTTAGTCTGACTGTAACATGATCAGATTTGGGTTGCTTTATTTAGTGTCTAATAACCATTCAGTAAATAAATTACTTTTACTAAATGGTACTTGGGCACTACACCATGGACTAAGCCTGAGGGAATTGGCAGAAACCAAATGAAATTTACTGTCACATTTTGCCATAAAGCATGATCAGGAACTTCATCTACTGCTTGCCATAATATCCTGTCTCTTAGGACCCACACAAGAAACAGCTCTCGGATTTACATATCACAAACAAGCAAGTTGCCTAGGAAAAACTTAGCTTTTTCTAATGGGCTCTGTGAGTCATGTTCATTATCATGTTTACTTCTTGTTTAGTCACTAGAAAGCAAACAGCTAAATTGTTGTAACAATATAGAATCTTATGCACTACAATTCCACTATTACCTCTATCTGGCTTTTCTCTTACATAACAGTCCCCTCAAGTATTCATTTGTTTCCTTTTGTACAGTATGTCTTTTTGAAAGCAACCTTAAATCCTTTGTGGGACAATCTGGGGTATAAATAAATAATTGGGGTACTTTTGTTGTTGTTATTGTTTGTTTCCCACTGTGCTGCATCATTAATTGTGCATGAGTCTGTACCAAGCTGGAAAAAGAAATCAGCACATATAGTAAATTATTTTTTTAAACCTGACAGTTTAAAGAAAGGCTTCAAAAAAAGTCATTCTCTGCCATACATTACTGATGACCATGTGTCATCAGAAAATTTCAGAGTTGTTGATATTTTCATGTCATTGGTGACATGATTCTTTTTAAATTTACATTTTATTGTTTTCTACTTATAACTAAGTTGAATGCTAATTACAGAAAGTGACAATATATTAATAATTATTTAATCTAAGCAAATATAGTTATTCATTGTAGTTATCCTCTTTTGTTAAATATTTTAATTCTAAGATATAAAGCTAAGTGAATAAATAAAAATGTAATACTAGCAAAAAATCTTCTGACCCTACTCCAACTTGAAATATCTTAGACTGAACAGAATTCAAAGAAGCAACAATATTACATAGATTTTGAAGCTATTGTCTCATGATAATGGCTGGACATCTGTGCTCATCTCCTTAGAAATGAACAATGATTTATGCTAAACAAAATCATAAGTGTCTTTGAACATTATTCCAAGTTAGATATTGTTATCCCATACCATTGAGTTATGTGAGTATGTCAGAACTTTGCTAAATCTGTGTGTCTCATATTTACATTTCAGGTATTCGTTGGTAAATAGTCTGGAAATGCTTTCCTAATTTTCTGGAACTGTGGTTCCTTGAGAT
The DNA here is from genome assembly GCA_004363575.1 of Solenodon paradoxus. Taxonomy (NCBI): domain Eukaryota; kingdom Metazoa; phylum Chordata; class Mammalia; order Eulipotyphla; family Solenodontidae; genus Solenodon; species Solenodon paradoxus. Next base: position 80,352 of record RJWH01004146.1, on the reverse strand, counting down.
TTACTTATTTGGGAATGAATATTAAGTCTCATTTAAGTCCCTAACGCATCTTTTCTAGCCTTATAAGTTTGCTAGCTTCTTATACTAGTGCTCATACAGTTGGAGAAACTTGGTGCCATCTGGCTATGATTCTGAGATACTCCAAATATTATGAAATATAATAAGTATATCACTCTTTTTAATGACACAAGCTCATCCTCTATCACCTGTCTCAGCAAAGCTGTCAAATATATCTTGAACCTCAACTCAAGTGAGTTTTCAAGCCCCACATCTACCATACATTATTTTTTTCCAGGAAAATAGAATAGGGCTCAGTGGCACATTTTTCGTATTATATTTTATTCAGTATTAAGCACTCACTGAGTGCTCCAACCAAGTTCTGGATGGGATAAAAAAATTAGTTGTGTTTTGAGGGCTAGACTGAGATTGAAAAAATATATGGGAGAAAAACATTTTCAAGCGTAGGTAAACAGAAGATATATTCAAGGAATAGTGAAAATTACAATTTGGCTAGAATGTTGGTTAAGTAATAGGGAATACTGAGATAAATTTTGAATATAATGGAAAATAGATATACACATATCTATTTTATATTGACATATAAGTTTTTGAGCACTGATTTGGTAACAGGATAAAGAGAGAAGATCATAAGCAAGAGATGGTTTAAAACTATTGTAATAACTTATGCACAAATTCATGCAGGCTTGTGTCAGTGTTTTAAAAGTGGAAAGGGGAATTACAAGAAAGAGACAGGATAGGAAATTCAGAAAATGGAGCAAAGCATTTAGCAAATGACTGTTAGGACTGGTGACGGGAGGAAAGGGAAAATGAGAAGTATAAAAGTTACTGAGGTTTTGATTCAAAAGCACTGGAAAGATACTAAGAAATTAAAAATAAATAAAATTTAAAAAGATTTATATTCCAACATTTTAATGCTTACTTTAAAATATTTACTATACATATGGTAAAATGCACTAATTTTAAGTGTTTGATAACTTTCATGAAATAAATACTCTTTTGTAACCAACCACCAGATCAGCATATAAGATAAAATTTTAACAGCACCCAGAGACCTCTATTACGTTCTCTCTATTACTCTCTAACGAAAGTCACCACCAGTCTGAATTATCTCACTGAAAAACAGTCATACCTGTTTTGAAGTAACACTTTCGTATGCTGATAAACATTTAATAACCAGCTCTCAGTGGTAGGGTGGACAGAAACCCTGATTTGTAACATTTGATAACTTCTGTGGTATAAGAATTCCCACCACTGCTGATTTTAATCTACCAGGAAAATATCAGTTACCATGGAGTTGAGAAGAAAAGCATGTGAGCAGTTCTCACAAGTTGGTAAAAATTGCTTCCATTGCATGTTTGACGCAATATAATATATATTCTTTTGTGTTGGCATTTATTGCTTAGTATTATTTTTGTAAGATTCAACCATGTTATTCTGTGTTGTGGTGGTTCATTCTATTTTATTTCTGCATTACAGTTTATGTATCCAATCTGTAGTTGATTTCAATTTTTTACTATTACAGATAATGCTTCTATTGAGCCTCTTGTACATGACTATTGGTATACATATGTACATATCTCAATTGGTTATATCCTTAGGATTTCATTTATTGGGGGTGCAAGTGTTGAGCTTTAGTAGATATCTTTTCAAAGAGGTTGTACTACTCAGACCATTAGCAGACTATGAGAATTCCAGTTTCTCCATAACCTTGATATTGTCACTGTTCTAGTGATATTATAAAAATACTTAGTTCTAGTTTTAGTTTGGGGCTCCCACATGAGCTGTGAAGCTGGGTATTGACCATTGAAGTATAATTATTTATGAAGTGTCTTTGTAGTCCTTTTGCCTGTTTATTTTAACTGGGCTGTCTACAATTTTTTATTGATTTGTGAAGTTCTTTCTATATATATCAGAGTTCTTTAATTTTCCTATGGCTTGATTTTCTGTCTTTTAGTAGCGTCTTTTTGAAAAGGAGTTCTTAATTTTAATGAAATCCAATTTATTGATTTTTTATGACTCATGTTTTTTAGTATCTGGTCAAAATATTTTCCTACCCTCACTGACACTGAAAATATTCTCATTTGTTGTCTTCTAAATATATTTTTTTACTTTTTACATTTTTATGCAAGATGTACATAGATTTAAATTTTATCTATGCTGTGGGGTAGGGACTGGAGGAATTGATCCAAATCATTCTTTCCTAAGTATACTACAACTTTGTTTCTTCCTTTATAAACATGCTTTTTAAATTTCTTTTATAAATTTGTCTTATTTCGCTAGTGAGAATCTCTAATACATATTCGAGTTGGTCTTACTGAGTAAACTTGCCTCAATCTTAGAAGAAAGCATTAAATAATTCAGCATTATATTTGCCGAATAGTTTTTGTTTTGATTTTCTGTGATAACCCTATAATAGGTTAAGAACTTTTCTGTCTCTTCTTATGAATGCTAAATTTTATCAAGTAATTTCTCTATTGTCATTGAGATAGTCATATGCATTTCCCCTTTATTGTTAATGTGATGAATTGCACCGATTTTTCAGTGTTAAAGCAACTGAACACTTCTGAAATAATAACAACTTATCTCTGACATTTCATTCTTTTTACATGTTGATGGGTATGATTTGAAAATGCTTATTTAGATTTTATTTAATCTCTATTCATAACAGAGTTTTACCGGTAATTAAACTTTGAAATGCTGTATCTAGTGATTTAATATACAGGTTATCTTGACCTCACAAAACCACTTCAGATATCTCTTGTTTTCTAAAAGAGTTTTTGTCTTCTCTTGAAATCATCATTATTATTTTTTAAATAATAAAGGTAATTTATTAGAGAAGGCATATGAGCTATTGGAAACTTCAGATTATGAGTTCGCTCTCTTTGCAACGATTAGGATTATGCTTTAAAAAAAAGATGCAATTAATATGCCATAAACACCTCCTTTCTTTTTAAGCAATATCAACCAGTGGTTTCTAGAATGTGTGGAGTTCGGTTAGCTCAAAGAATCTGAGATAAAGTTACACAAGTGAGCAAGCAGAGATTTAATTAGAGACTAAAGGAATGGAGCTGACCAAGGGAGGTCCAGACCCCATGGGTTGGGGTCGCTCCACGTATCAGACAGGTACAGCGCGTGGGGGTCCATTAGTGCGGAGCAGGGAGAGAGGATGGAGACAGCCAAGGGAGGCTAAGACTCCATTTGCCTTGCCGGTGGCCTGAGTTTTTAAGGAAAAAACACACATGGTGAGGAAAGCGAATGGAGAGAGGAGGTCTGTAGACCAGGTTTCAGTTCCTGACTGGGCAATGTGATATTGTCCTTTGAAGTTATTGGTGGTCTTCTTCAACTTGTGTCATTCCTTTGTTTCTTAGTAGAGGGTCCATACTGGTCACATACTACACATCTGTCAGACTTGTCCATCGGCTTTCCTTATTGATTCCATGACTGGGTGGTGGTGCTAGAGGCAATTCACCATCCCGATATGTGAACTTTAATCCCTGGTCTGAGGCTTGCTCTTGCGGGGTTCTGACAGAATGTTCCCAAAGTTGTGCAGCCATCGGCACTATCTAATTCATCATCATACAAAGAAACCCTGAACTCACTAACAGGAAGGCAGACCTCCTTCCCCTTTATGGATTTGTTTGTTCTATGGATTTCATATAAATGGGATTACACACTAAAGGACTAAAACAGAACACCCCAAGCCTCTCAGAATCGGTTGCTTGTGGATGTCCACTCTGACCTGAAGAGCTAAGGACAGTGAAGCACAGTCCAAGCAGCAAAGGAGAAGCTTCTATTCTAACCCTATAGACCTTCCCTTCATCATGAAAATCATCTGCAACTCCCTGACACTCCACCTTTCTCCTATTCCAAAAGTGGTCTTTTGTCCTTATTCTCTAGAAGATTGTATCTTGAGAAAGTCTTAATCCAAAAGACAGTCATCTCTATTTAGCAAACCTATATCCTAACCACTTGTAGTCCCCCCTTTTCTGTCCCACATCCCAAGTCCCCTTTCTATACCTCGGCTCAGGATATAAATCAGGAGTCTACTCCAGCTAATTCAGAATTTACTGCCATGCAAGTTCTCTATAATATGTTATTAAAATTGGGCTTTTCTTTTCCTAATCATGCCTAATGTTAATTTTTAATTTGTTCATTCATCCAGCCTGTGAAGAACCTCAGAGAAAAGGAGGAACTTATCCTTTGGCCCCACAGCAACAGATAGCTTGTTTCTTACCTTTTTCATTTTTCATGTTTTAAAAGTTCATCTTTGTTTTAACATGTGCCAGTATTTCATTCCTTTTTTTATCACTGGTAATATTATTGTTTGACAAGTTCGTTTACTTTTACATGCCTCTTGAATCAGAGTGTTCAATTCTTGGAGGTTTATTATATCTTGTAAGGTGGTAGGTTAGTGCAGTGAAACGTTTAATTTCAGGGAGATAACACTGATAATATTTATTTTCAATTTACTTTATTGGATTTTTTTGGTTTTATTTTTCACAGGGTACTATAGGGGTAGGAAGAAATCTTTTTCTATCCTTTTAGATTCAGTTAGTGAGGCCCTACAAGTTGAACTGACAAAATGCAAATTGACAAGAGAAGGAAGTGTTGTTATATATCCACATGCAATATGAGAGATAACCCAAAGAGATAGGTGTCTTATACACCATTTTAATTGTGTGGAGAAAGGAGTTTGGGCTTTGGAGTAGGGAAGAGAATATGTTATAATAAAGTTACTAGAAAATGTATGATAAATAAGGGTTGTTTAGTAGGATTTGTTGTGCAGATTCAAGTCCTCACAGATGATAGAATTATCTGTAGTGAAGTAAGGAGAAGAACTTTACAAATGGAAATTTCCTTTATAAACATAAATTACCTTTACAAAAGAAAAATATAAACCCTGTTTTTAGAGCTTTTGCTGCTCTTATGTTCCTCCTTTGATTTCAGCTCAAAACAATCTGATAGGTGGCATATTTCGGTCCCCTTCAATATAATTCAGCAGCACTCTCTAGGTAGATATTTAGTATATTATTGTAGTTGGTTTTAATTGCCATCACTGAACTTCTACATTCAAATTCTTCAGAAACTTCAGTTGCTCTAGAGGCCATTTTTAGTGCAGGGTTAGCTCTTTTTAAGGTTCAAGGAATCATGACTTATTTGAGAGAAGATGTTTTCAAAGTCACACTTGACTGATAGTTCTCATTTTGAATTCAGTCTTCTCTCTTAGGACTTCAGTTTTCAACTTCATGCACCATACTGATTTGTAACTCTTGAGTACATTCATTTAGGATACGATGTCCAAAGTATTTACTTTATGTCTACACACTTCATCTGTTGTATCCTATTCCTCTCAAATAGATATAAAATCTCCACCTCTTTTGCTAAACATATGGCTCAGTGTCTTGCAGTCACTGGCTCAATCTTATACCAAATTTATTAAGTCAGTCCCCAGTTCATTGCTTTATTTCTCAGCTTTTTTTTGGTTCTTTTCTGTAAACTACAAATATTACTCATTCTGAGACTCTTCTGCTATAGACTGAAACTCATAGTACACACATTTAGAAACCTATGGCTGCCTGGGGGGCCATATGGCAATTCAAAAGACTCTGTTACTGCTGCCAAGTCCCCAACTGTTATGAAAACACAACTTCATTGTTTCCAAAGTCTTGGGAGGGGGGAGAGATAATTTTTCCTTCTTTTGCAAAACAGCAGGAACTGTAAATAACAATCCTCTAGATAGCACAAATAGGTAAACATTGCCAGAGTTTGTTATCCTACCTTCTTATGTTGTTTGGCTGCTTATAGAGTCTCCGGATTTCTGCTTGTGATAGTGGGATAGCCAACCAAAGGAGAGGAGAAAAATAGTATATTTACTCCAAAATAAAATGGAATAAATCTATTAATCTTTGCCATATTTTGATTCTGGAAAAAATATTTATTCCAGATAGCTCTACTATTATAACAAAAAAATTGGAACAGAGCTGTCTTTTATTAACTTATGGTTATGGCAAAGCCTCCAGACCACAGGAAGGCTGACAAGCGAGCGCTGTAACGTAGAGAAACAGCACTTTTCACAAGCACCCATGCTGGCTCAGGGGTATCATTACCCAAAGCTGACTGAGCAAGGGGGAAGGAGGGGTGTAGGGGAACTTCTTTTATACCTCGGGGTTGAAGGTTATCTCCTTGGCTACATGCTCTTTAGCAGTCAGGTTCACGCAATTGCTGTTAAGGCTTCAGGAGCATGATCAGCAACCACAGTTACAGCTGCAGGGGGCAGCTGTGCTTACGATGGAAAATTCCCGGCACACTCATTTTGCATTGGGGTCAGGGTAGGGTTTTCTGCCATAATGGGGCCACCATTTGAAATTCTTGTATAGTTTAAGTTTTGTAGTGCGTTGGCAGTTCTTGGATAGATTAAACATTGAGAGCAAATTCTGATTTTTCCCTTTCTTTTGTAGTTGAAGAATACTATACCTAAGAGTTTTTGCTGGAAAACAATTTTCTGATATTAAAAAATGTGAAACAAACATGATTGGTGTCATTTGGCATGATTTTTGTGGATTCATTGTATATTTGGCTACTATTATACACAAACACATATGCAGATATATCTGTTCACATGCATCTGTGTATATATCTACTAACAAACCACATGTAACTAATGGGAGTAAGATATTACACCTAATGTTTTCTCAGACTTATTCAAGCTTCTCAGAATTGTTCTGTAAATGCCCCAACCTGACATGAAGAACCAAGAGCAGTAAAGGACAACCCCAGTGGCAAACGGGATGTCCCTATTCTTCTAAACTTTTAGACCTTCCCTTAATCAAAGAAGTCATCTGCTACCTCTGGCCCGCTGCCTTCTCCTAATCAAGAAATAGTCTTTTAATCCCTATTCTCTAGAAGAACGTACAAAGGGGAGTTATTCATCTTTACTTTTAGAGGAAGAGTAACTATAAGTCCTTCCTCCTTGTCACATGGAGACCCACTCTCTTTTCCCCTGAAATCTCCATGACTCAGCTCAATATATAAACATGTATTTGTCCTAAATACCTCATAATTTATCACCATGTAGATTCCCCAAATGTTTTATTATTAAATTTGGGCTTTTCTCTTACTACTTGTGCCTGATGTTCTTTAGTCCAGCCTGTGAAGAACCTCAGAGAAATAGGGAACTTTTCCTTTGACTCTACATTATTTGGGATGTTTATACTACCCTGAATTTTCTCCTCTGCTGGAGACTTGTTAATCAATAGACTTCCAGAATTAGCTGCTTTTTTCCCTCTAAGACCAGCAATATTAAAGGATGATCAGGGTCATGTATAGGAACGAGATGCACTGCCTATTTTCCCCAAAGGAACACTACATTTAATGGAGTCTTATTTATATTTAGCTTCATAAATACTATGCTAGAAGTATAAGTAAATGCTGAAAAGTATGACAATTACTTTTGATTTTAGGAAAATCAGAAGAAGTGTGACACATGCAAAAAGATTTCAACAGAAAAAGAGTCTTTGCGATGGGCATTAGGATGGAATTTCAAGCAGAGAAAAAGCATAAACAAGGGTCTAAGAGCTCTCTACAGTGTCTAAATTTATATCTGGTTATAATTTAAGTGGGCATTTCAGTTTATGTTACATTGAATTGGATATTAGCAAAATAGCACAGCAATTGCATTTTGTATCAGTTAGTTTGGGAGAGAGAAGACTTTAGCTGCAATGCCAGTTTTTAGTCAAATATCTCATGAGATATGTCTCAAATTTTTAGCACGGATGTATGCACACACAAAATGTATGAAAGTGCACATGCACACACATATACCAACTATTCCTCTCTCTTTGCATGTCCATCCTTTTCTCTGCCAAGGTAAGACTGCCTGTGGAATCAGAAAAATTAATGAAACAATTTTCCTTTATATCTTTGGATATAATATCACAGCTAATCAATTAAACTCCTCTCATTTTGTATATCACATTTATTATCAGATTACAGGGATTAAAGTTTTTAATGATACAGTGGTTAATTCTAGACTCAGCTGGATGTCAGAGTTCCCTTAGCTGACTGATATCCCTTCTCATCTTAATGGTATGAATTTAGAGAACAACTTTACCCTCATCTCAAGAGGATGAGGGTAAATAATCTCTACCTCCTGTTATTCGTGTGCTTCTATAGTCTCCTTCCAACTCTGTATGAAGTTTATTCAGTGCACCTAGTAGAATACAGCAGAAACAATGATATGTCATTTAATCCACATTGGGTTCTTTCTCAGATCACTTACTCTCAAGAAAGTCAAAAACCAGGTTGTAAAAACAAACAGTCAGCCTTTGGGTAAAATCAACATCTTAACTATACTGAGTCTTCCACCCCAAGAACCTGGAATGCATCTCTAATTATTTGCTTCCTTCTTTCTTTCTTTCTCTGTTTATTTTAAAGGAAAGTGCAGGTGGGAATGAGGCAAGTAGACTAGAAGGCAGGAAGAGAGAGGAGGCAGAAGCACCTTCATTTCATTTCCATTTAGTTGTTTACACTGGTTGTTTCCTCCTGGACCAGGGACTTGAACCCAGGGGTAAATAGCCTGGTCCTTCAGAGACAATTGACTTAACTGCTGCTCCACCAGGCTGCTCCATCTCCGATTACTTTTAATTTCCTTCATAAAGGTTTTATAATTTTCTGTGTTGTCTTGTATTTACGTAACTAAATTTATTCAAAGTATTTACTTTTTATGTGATTACAAAAGGAATTGCATCCTTTATTTTAGATTGTTTCTTGTTTGCATACAGAAATAAAATAAGTTGTTAAATATAATTGATTTTATGTTCTGTGATATTTTATTCTAATAGTTTCTTTGGTGGTTTCCTGGGGATTTTCAACATATAAGAACATATCTGCAAATAGATAGTTTACTTCTGTTTAAATCTGGATGCCTTTTTCCTCTTTGCTTGATTACATTGGTTAAAATCTCCCTTATAGTATTGAAAACAAGTGGTGAAATGAGCAGTCTTTTCTTGTTCCCTACTTTAAAGGTGCGATCATTATTCATTCACCATCAAGCATGATATTTGCTTTAAACTGTTTTGTAGCTGTTCTTCATCAGGTTGAGAAATTTCCCTTCTATTCCAAGTTTGTTGAGATCTTTTTATTATGTATGATGTTTAGGTTTTGTCAGATTCATTCTCTGTATCTATTGAAATGATTCTGTAATTATTGTTCTTTAGTATATTAACATACTATATTTAGTATATTAACATGGCTTATATTGATTTTTTTAATTTAATATTTTTGAGGTAACTTTGATATCTAAAATAATAAAAAACTGTATGTGCATGTTCACCATTCTTCACATTTGACCAAATACCTTACCCACCACCAAATTACCAAATGTCCTTTGCCATTGTCCATTGGAACCCAGTAGTCCTTGCTCCCACTCAATTTCCCACTTGCATCCTCAGTTCTAACGTCACTGTCCAAGGATTGGATTTTATTTTGTCTGTTTCTTTGCTTTTTTTCTTTATAGTCTATGTATAAATGAGTTCATCTGCTATTTGTCTTTCTCCTGACTTATTTCACTTAGCATAATCCCCTCTAGTTCCATCCATGTTGTCACAAATGACAGGATTTCATCCTTTTCAGGGCTGTGTAGTATTCTATTGTGTATATTTACACCACATATTCTTGATTCATTCATTTGACAGTGAGTATTTAAGTAGTTTCCAAATGTTGAGTATCATACATAATTCTACAATAAATGTAGGGTATGCATATATCTGTGAATTAGTGTTTTGTGCTTTATTGAGGTAAATACCCAGGAGTGGACTGATGAGATTTTACAGGATTTCTACTCTCAATTTTTATGGATGTCCATACTGATTTTCATAAGGGTTGCACCAATTTGCATTTCCACCAACAATGTAACAACTCCTATCTTTGCCAACATTTCTTGCTTCCATATATAGATTGATTTTTGGATGCCAAACCGACCTTGAGTTCCTGGCATAAATCTCGTACAGTCATACTATTTATTCTTTTCTATATTGTTTCATTTGACTTGCTAATATTTTATTGAAGATTATTGTGTCTATCTTTATGAAAATAATATTCAGGGTTTTTTATGAAATGTTTGTCTGATTTTGGTATCAGGGTGATACTTGCCTCATAAAATCAGTTGGGACATATTCTTTCTACCTCTATTTTTGGGAAGAATTTGATAAATAATTATTTTTTAAATTAAATGCCTGACAGAAATTTCCAGTAAAGCCATCTGGATCTCTACTTTGTTTTGTGGGATTCTATCTATTAATTAAATTTATCTATACATTATAAGTTTTGTAGGTATATTCAAGTTTTCTATTTCTTCTTGAGTCAGGTTTGCTAGTGTTTTTCTATGAATGCTTCCTTTTCATTAAAGTTGCTGAATTTGTTGTTATGAAATTGTTCACAATATCTAATAATTATTTGAATTTTAGAAGAATCAGTAATAAGGTTCTTTTATTGCTAATTTTGAGATCTTGTGTTTTATCTTTTTTTCTTTGTTAACATAGTTAATGATTTGCCAATTTAGTTGCTCTTTTCAAAGGCCCAACTTTGGCTTTCATTTATACTCAATTTTTAAATTTTATTTTAAATTTTCATTTATTACTGCTTTAACATTTATTTCATTTCTTCTCTTTGCATTAGATTTGGTTTGCTTTTCTTTTTAAAATAATTAAGATGGACTCTTAGATTATCTATGCAAGTTCATTCTCCTTTTCTAATATAGGTATATAAAATAATAAATTTCCATCTAAACTGTTTGCCATAATTTTGATTTTTTTCATTTTCTTTCAGTTCAAAACTAATTTTGATTTCTTTATATTTCTTCTTTGATGAATAGGTTATTTGGATATGTATTACTGATTTCACAATATTTTTGGAGTTCAAAAATTCCCTTCTGTTTGTATTTCAATTTAACTCTATTGTGATTGGAGGGTATAGTTTGTATCATGTCAACCATGTTAAAATTATTAAGACTTGTTTTATGATGTGCTATGTGGTTCTTGTGGAGTAAGTACCATATGTACTTGAAAATAATGTGAATTTTACTGTTGTTTGGAAGAGCATTATAGACTTTAGTTCAAGTTGGTCAATAGTGTTGTTAATATATTCTATTTTCTTTCTAATTACTCTATCAAATATTGAGAGTGCAGTATTTAAGTCTTCAACTATTATTGCTGAATTGTATATTTTTTCCTTCAGTTATGTCAGTGTTTTATGTGTTTTGGGGTTCTGTTGTTTGAAATATAGATGTCATATATATATATATATATATATATATATATATACAAACACACATATAATACATATATGTTACATTTTTCTTCTGAAGGTGTAATCATTTTGCCTTAAATTTTATTTTGTCTGATTTTAACCTTGAATTCTCTTTGATTACATGCACAGCAAATCTTTTTCCATTCATTTCTTTTCAATATACTTGTCTTTGAATTAAAGAGTTTCTCTTGCAGATAGTGTATAGTTGGAACCTTTTTCTAAAATCTAGTCTGATAATTTCTTATTTTTGTATTGAGTCTGTAATATATTTATATTTAGCATAGCTATTTATATGGTATGACTTAAATATTTATTTTGCTATTTTTTCTGTAACTCTTAGGGCCTATGGTTCTCTTTCCCCATTATTGCTTTCTTTATTGTTAAATTATTTTTAGTATATCACATAAATTATTTTGTTTTTCTTCTTTTTAAAAAATATTTTCATGCTTGTTTCTATGGATATTATGAATATCATCTTCACCTAAAACAGTTCAATTTGGATTAGTACTATCTCAATTTCAATAGTGTATAAAACCTGGCTTCTATATGGTTCTCTCCTTTGTGCTATTATACCCATACACATTACATCTTTTAACATTATAAGCTGACACACACAATTTTGTTATTATTGTTGCATGCAGTTGTCCTTTAAACAAGATGAGGGAAGAAATGATTTAAAGATGTCTAAGCATTTAATTATATTGTGTTCTTTTTTTCCTTTTATGAATTTTAGAAGAATCAGTTATTTTTATCTCGTGTCTTCTTTTTCTTCTGATTAGAGATCGTCTTTATTTCATATATATATCCTATATTATTATATATATTAGATACATTATATTTATTACAGGGCAGGTATGTTGATGACAGATGACTTGCTTTGTTATTGGATCCATCATTTCATGTATATTTCTCTGTGCCTGTGCTCTGTCTGTCATTCTGTTTATATTTCTGTGGGTTCAGTTTCCTTATAGTGATGGCGCTTTGTAGGGTGATCACTTTGTTGCTGGCTCACAATTAGCAATCAGGTTGCAGTTCCACCTGTATCCATGGGGTGTTGCTAGTGGGTAGTGTTGAGGTTTAGTCCTTTAAGGGACACTACTTCTTCCTTTAACCCTTGGGGTTGGATATCCATGGGTGGAATATCAGGTGGGTGGATCCTGAGACTCAAGGGCAAAGTAGTGGTGGGAGGGGTTAGGAGTGGGGAATTTCCCTAGCTGCCTTCCAGTTATGGCAGCACCCAGTTTAATTTCACCAAGCAGGCTCCAGATCAGACCCTAGGGCACTGGCTCTATCCTGTTCCAAGACAGTCTCCACCAGTTCATGTCCTGGCCTAGCTGGGCGGGCTCGTCGCTGCTTCCCTGGTCCGTTCATACACTCCTGTAGCTCCACGCCCACTGTTGTGGCTCCTATGTGGAGTTCTGAATATGCAGTTTAGCTGTCTACCAAGAGGTTTTCATCTACTCTTTGTTGCCACTAAAACCACTCCATCTCTGTAGCTGCTACACGTGTTGTTCCTTGGTACTTGACTCTGGAAAAAAGATGAATTTCCACTTGCTCTGTGAGGAGAATCTGAATCTTACCCCTACCAGGTCACCATCTCTTCTCCATTCTCAGATGATCTGTCTTTAGCTATCAGGGAATGTTTTATTTATTCTTCATTTTTGAAGGACGGTTGTACTGAATATATGTCTTGTTTGATACTCTATTATTACAGCACTTTGAATGTTATCCACATATGTTCTGGCCTCCATGTTTCTGACAAGAAGTGAGCTGTTTGTCTCATTGTGGATACCTTGTATGTAAGTAGTTCTTTTCTTGCTGTTTTCATTATTTTCTCCTTGTGTGTGGTTTTTGAGAATTTGCAATGTATGCAATTGTACAGTTTTTTGAGTATATTCTACTTGGAGTTGGTTCAGCTTGTTAAATTTGTAGATTAATGCTTTTCATTAAATTTGGGTAGTTCTCAGTCATTATTCTTTAAATATTTTTCTATATTTTCTTCTTTCTTTATGCTAGAGTCCCAATAACATATAGTATATCATTCCGATAGTAGTATCATCTAGGTTTCTGAGGTCGTTCATTTTTGCTCAGTCTATTTTTTTTCTAATCTTCAAAATGGATGATCTTAATTTATCTGTTTTCCAATTTGGTCAGTCTATTGCCAATTCAAATCTATTGGTAAGATCCTATAATAAAGTTTTCATTGTAGTTGCTAGACTTTAAATCCCCAGAATTTTTATTTGGTTCTTATTTCTAATTAGTGATATTCTCTACTTGGTGAAGCACGGTTATCATACTTTGATTTATTCTTTTGAACAATTTAGAATAGCTTATTAAAGTTTTTGTCTAAGTTAAAATATGAGGCCCCAACAGACATGTTCTATTGTCTACTTTATTCTTGTGGGTCGGCCATCATTTCCTGGGTATTTTGCTCATTTAATATATTTTTTTTATCTTCACATTTTAGAGAATTTATTGTAACATCTTTGGAATTAGAACTCTATCACTCTCTGGGTATGTTATTGGTTCTGCAGTTAATTTTTCTGGTGTCTTCTGTTTAACTTTGCTAGACTAACTATAGGCTATATAGTCAGCTGTGTGTGGCAATAAAGTTCTTTATCACTTAAATCTGCTTTAATTTATTTAAATTTGGCTTCTTATGGGTCACTTCAGGATCAGTATAGTTTAGTAAGCAGCCAATAATCGGTCATATGACTCCTTTAAACATCCTGGAACAATAAATCTCCCACTGCTTACACAAGTAGATGTCTCCAGGAAAGCATGCCTTCAAGTTTAAAAGTCAAATTTTATTTTATGATTTCAAATTTAACTAAAAGTAAGTGACTAGATCTTTTCCTTTCTCTGTTATTTTCTGACATCAGTATGACCCTGCACATACACACAACTTTCTAGTTCCCTGGAAATACCTTAAAGTTTTTTCAAAATGTCTTTCAAAGTGTCTCTTTTTCCAGTTATACCTTTAACATTTAGGGCCAGGGTTTTATTTACAACTGTGATAGTAATAATTTCAGCTGATTGCCATTGTTTATGCACACATTCTGGGCATATGACTTGCTTCATATAGCAGACCTCTGAGTCAAATCATATAGTAACAACACCCTAGAATTGGAGCTTTTATAGAGAGCTGTGCATCTGGTCAAAATATCAACTGTGTCTGGGGATGAGCTTTTAAAAGAGCAAGCGATGAACAACAACCTGAAAAGAATATCAAAATAGATCACTGTTAGTGTCAGACACAAAGATTAAATCATAATGGATCAAAAATCTGTATATAAGACCTAAAACAATAAAGCACATAGAGGTAAATACAGGACACATGCTTAATGACATTAAACTCAGAGAGTCTTTGGGGAAGTGACACCTCTGGCAAAGAAAACTAAAGTAAAACTTAACAATTGAGACCACATCAAATTCAAAAGGTCTTGTAGAGTAAGAAAAAGCTATCACTAAAGATAAAGGTAACACACTGAATGTGAGCTGATATTTGCACAACCTGTAGCAGATGAGAGGTTAATCTCCAAAATATATAAGGAACTTGTACACCTCAACAATAAAAAAGAAGACCCATTCAAAAATGGGCAGAAGAACTGAATATACATCCTTCTAGGAAGACAAAAAGGTGATCTACAAATGCACAAAAAGTGTTCTACATCACTCGCTAACAGATAAATGTAAATAAAGCCCACAATGAGATATCACCAGTGAGAAGGGCCTATATCAAAAACAGTACAAATAGGTGTTGGTGAGGATATGGAGCAAAAGAGCTCTCTTGCACTGTTGGTGAGAATGCAAATTAGTACAACCTCTCTGGAAAACAGCATAGAGATTCCTCAAAAATATGAAAATGGAACAATCATTTAATTGAATATTCCCATTTCTAGACATACACTCAAAGAATACAAAAGCACTAGTCAAAAAAGTACATATGTACATTTGTGTTCATAGCAGCACAATTCAGAGTAGCTAACAAATGGAAACAACCTGAATGCCCATCAGCAGATGATTAGACAAAGAAACTGATATAGTCAATAAAATTCTATACAGTCGTTAAAAAGATGAAATTGTGCCTTTGCAACAACTTGGATGAAACATGGAGGCCATCATGTTAAGTGAAATGAGCCAGAAATAAAAAGAGAACTATGTGATGGTTTCTTTCATATTTGGAATATAGAAAAATAAAACAAACTGAGACAACACTATAAAATTCAATGGTAATAAGACTGTGGTCACTAGAGGTGGGGGAGGTGGGAATGAACCAGGGAATGGCATAACCATAGTGGTGGTGATGGACACTAGAATTTTGGTGGTGGGTGTGATGTGATGAGCACATAGATTGAGGTACAAATTAAATATCACATAACACATATACCAATGTAAACAAAAGAAAAAATAAAATAAAAATAAATCAAAGCAAAATATTTAAATAAATGCAAAATAAAAGAGCAGTAATTTCTCTTTGTTGGCTGCAAGACTCACAGCTTTTCAAGTCTACCATCCTAATGAGCTGAGGAATTGGGGTATGAAATGAGGCTAAAATTAAAATGCCATAAACCCTATGGCTCTTACCAAGTATCAGTAGTTTTTCATGAATAAATTCATCATTTTCTGTGAGTTTGGTTGATATCCAGAGCTTAATAATGGCTGCTTTGGATTACCTTCTGTATTTTCTTTGCTTTTTATAGGGGAGCAGATTCACTAAGATGCTCATTCTGCTACTGTGAAAATGTATTCATTTTCTCATACATTTTTGAATAAGTGAAAATGTGTGTCACTTTCCTAGAGGGCATAGTACGAATGCTACTATAAATTATAAAAAAAATTTATACATTTTTACTAGCTTTTCCTTTTTGATCCTAAAGAAATAATCAGACTCAACAAAAATAATTAAGTACAGTACAACAGAGAAAAATATAGGTGTGTATATATATATATATATATATATATATATATATATATATGCATGTAAGTTTGGTCAAGTAAATTTTAATGTAATTTTCAATGACTGCGTAGAATTTCACATATAAATGTACCGTAAGAGACCAGAGAGCATGGGGAAATATCCAAAACAACTTATAAAGACCAATATGTGAGCCTAATTTTGTAATATATTTTAATCTATGTTTATATTATAAATTATGTAATATATGGATATTATAAAATACTATAAGTGTGTATTTTGTGATTCATCCATATTAGCATACATTTACAAACACACAAATATTTGTATATATGCATACTATGTTATTAAGGTGGTTATCTCTTCATAATGTTTATTTATTTTTTCTTTGTTTTTTATATATTTTAGAAAAAAATTATAGACAACATTTTCCTTCTACAACCTGAGAAAAAATAATAGTACACATTTTAAGATTAATTTAATACACCACTTGTCAGTTGTAACTTCATCTACTGTGACCCCGTAGCTTATTATAAGGCTGTTCTACTTTTGAAGAACTTTGGGAGTACTATTCCTGATAAAATAATCTTTTTAATGTGCTTGGAAGTAATAATTACATAAAAGATTATATTTCAACTCCTATCTTTGACTGCTAGAAAGATTAGACCCAAATATGCTATATATCCTTAACAATAACAGCTGAAAATGTTTTGTTTTATGTATTTTTTCCATTTCTTAGCACCATTTTATATCTCTTCTAATTTTCTTTCTTTACTTCTTTTTTCAATTGTGTTTTCTTATTTCGTGTGTATCTTAGTAAAGCATCTTCAATCTCTTTCAGTACAATTGAGGGGATGAATATATATGTATAAGCACATATTTTAAAGCTAAATGTAACAATCTGTTTGAGATTTTTAGGTATCTGGAAGACCATTCATTCTATATGCAGTACATTCATTCTTTATATAGAGTATTCATTCTGCAATTTGTTGGCAGTTTGACAAACAAAACTATCTATCCTATCATGTTTCTCTGTAAGTTCGTTTTTAACCTTTAATGCTGCTATCACAGCCATTATATTTGTCACTGTTTTAAACAATTATGCTGTGTCTGTTACCTGGGCCACAAGGGCAACATATTCACCTGGAAAAAGCACTGCAACTGACATCAGAATTTTAGGGTTTCAAAGAATATAAAACATCAGAAAAATTATGTGCATCTCTATGCTCATAGCACAATTCACAATAGCCAAGACTTACAAACAACCTGAATACCCATCAATGAATGACTGATAAAGAAGGGGTAGTATATGTACTCAATGGAATTCTGCATAGCCATCAAAAAAGATAAAATGGTACTTTTTACAACAACTTGAATGGAACTGCATGTGATTATTCTGAGCAAAATAAGGCAGAAATAAGAAGAGAAGTATAGAATGGTTTCATTCATAGGTGGAATATATAATAACAAAAGAAATAAACAGACAAATCAAACAGAATTCACGAGAGACAGGACTTTGGCTACCAGGAGGGTAGAAGGGTGGAGAGAACAAGAGAATGAACGAGTTAATATTGTGGAGGTATAGGGCACTGGGACTCTGGTGGTGTGGTGTGAAAGGCAGACAGACTAAGGTGTGAGTTTAATATCC
Organism: Solenodon paradoxus; assembly: GCA_004363575.1. NCBI lineage: Eukaryota > Metazoa > Chordata > Mammalia > Eulipotyphla > Solenodontidae > Solenodon > Solenodon paradoxus. The sequence continues at coordinate 62,461 of RJWH01004146.1, read as the reverse complement.
TAAAAATCATATAGCAATATAAACAAAAGAAGAAAAGAATTTTAGTGCTTGGGTCCAGGCTATGACAATTACTGGCCATAGCCTTAGAAAAATAATTTGAACAACCTGAATCACCTCATTTGTGAAATAGAATAATAATACCCTCCATCATCACTAGATAATACAGTTTTAAGGATCAATTGAAATTAGGAATATGGAAAATTTGTGTCAGACATTGATATGATTGTACAAAGGTAAACAAATATATCTAGGCTAACAAAATGTGAATATGCCAAGCTTATTATCTTAGCTCAGGGATGCATAGGCCCATAGAGGGTGACTTACTCTAACTTGTATAAGGTCTCCATAGGGAATAATTGCATTTCTAAAAGATTATCTTCATTAATTGCAAAAATATTATCCACATGCATTTGTCTATATAACAATTTTGTAGACTTATTCTGAAATGCTGATGGGGACAATCTCTTATTTTCCTTTCTAGGAAGTCATCAATTGATGAATAGATAGCATACATTCATAAGAGTCCAGATCATTATGGAACTGCATTCTTCTTTAGAGACCTAATCATTAGCATTGGAGTTTTGTAAAAAGTAATGCCATAGCATTTGCCTCAAAAGTAGTATATCTGGTAATATTTTGCCTGAATTTCATGCCTCCTTTGCCACTGTGTTAAACACATTCTGTGAGATCATCGTGGAGAGTCTGAAATTCAACTTAACATTAGCCTGGTGTTGTGGATGCTGAGATGTGCTATCCAAATTTCCTCTTTAGAATGGAAGCACTTATTTCCTGGGAGTATTGGTGGCTGTCATTTCAGACCTGAGCCTGTCTTCCAGGAATTTCCCTTTGCTGAAATTGTTGCCTCTTCCAAGGTTACATCACCTTCCCAATGGGCAGTCAACTTTCAATAACTAGGTGATGTGGGGCACCAGGCTTGTCACCTTACCTCAATTTGGGACATCTCTAGAAGTCAACCCCTCTTCAATGCCAACTAACACGTGTTGTTCATAAGATAACTCCTCTAAAAACCGCTTGCACACAAATCTTCATCTGAGTCACTTTCCCAAGGAAACCAATCTGAAGAACATATAAAACTTAGAAATCTCAGAGATAAGTCTTCAGGTATGGGAGCCAGCCACCTAGTCAATAGCCATTCTCTCTTTTATTACAAACTGAACTGTAATTTATTTATACTGTCAGTGGGTTCAGCTTACATTGTCAAATATATTTCTCAGACTTCATACATTAGAGGTGCCATGTGACACAGCTCTGGACAATAAGATGTAAGAGGAAGTGACTGCATTTTAAAGGGCATGAGCTGATACATGTCCTTCTACCCTTCAGCTTTTTTTTTCTTCCTGAAAAGTATTTTTAATGCTGAAAGGTGACAAGGGAAAAAAACAACCTGTTAAACTTTAGAGCCTCAGATTTAACATACTTCACCTCCTAAACCAATGTCAGTTATCACTTGAGAAAAACTGAGTAGAAATTCATCATATCTTGCTTAACCTATTATTTTTATTTTGTTATACTCAGACAAATGTAATATCTAACTAATGCAGATGAGTTGGATTCAGTTTAGACCAAGTTGGAGTTGGATGATCTGGCCTTGAGTCTTGGTTCACTCACTCAATTCAGCCTGAACTCCCTTATTTGTAAACCAGAGAGAACATTACCTGTGACAGCTGATTCTTAATGAGAATTAAATCAGAGAATAGATGTAAAAGTGTCTAGCACAATGCCTAGCATTGTTAATTAGTGCTCAGTTAATATTAGCTCACTTCTTTTACAGATATCCCATAGGCCCTTGAGTGTACCAAGTTTATTAGTGTATTTTAGAGCATATTATATGCCCTATAGGCATACTAAGCTTGAATAATTGTGATAAGACCCTCTCTAATCTGTCACCAATCACTTAGCACTGGGACCAGTTCTTTACTCACCTATCATTTCATGAAGCCATGTCATATGTTTGGTACAGCAAAAGAAAAAAGAACGTAGTATTACAGTATTCTTCCATGGCAAGGAGACCGTGAATCAGAATTTAGCATGCAAGATGTTTATTCAGGAGTGTGTTTGGATTCAACCCTATGGAATGGAGGGGGAATGAAGCAAGATTGGAGAGGAGAAGTTCAGCACTGAGTTTGCCTGGAAACAACAAAATCAAAATGATGTAAGCCCAGTGACTACCTCTACTGATCTTACAGAGAATGCTAGAGCAAGATGGGTCCTTCAGTGTTTTTCCAAAATTAGGCTGTTATAGTCAGGCCTCCATACTCTGACATGGAGCAGATGTTGGGTGTAGACTACTCAGGGAAGTGACCTTGGCAAGGCTGCTCTATGCAACCTGAAGAGGCTGACAGCTGGAATTTGTCCACAGCATCCCAAAAGCTGGAGCAGCATATCTTTCATTGAGTCAGAAAGAAATTTTCCAGACGAGAAAATTGAATCTCAGACACAATTTTCCAAAAGTCATTAAGTGGTAGAATATTAACTGAAACCTATATTTTATTAGGCTATCCATATGATGATTCGCTCCTCTATTCATCTTTTCCTGCTTGTTCTCTCTTTGATTTAGAATCTGTTCTCAGACATCATATCTTACAAGGTAATCAATATCTTCTATAGATAACACAGTAACTATATTCCAGAATTGTAAATACAAATATTTATTCTCTTGAAATCAAGTGCCACACTCCTACTCTCTCTTTACCATAGATGTTGGGTTGTGAATATAGAAGCTAAAATGAGACAATTGTTTGACCATTAAACTTTGGTTGTTGAGATCATGATTTGGGTTGTTGCCCAAAATTCTGCTGTTAAGGGCATTTCTTCTGACTTTTTAACCACTGACCCTGTATTTCTGCCTCTATTTCCTTATCTCTTTCTCTACCTTTCTCACTGTCTTTGATTGTTTATCCCTGTCACTCATTCTATATCTGATTCTAATTTTCATCTCTTTGTTCAGGTTTCATTTTCCTTTTCTCCCCTTCTTTTCCATTTTCTCCCATTCCCTCCCTTTGTCCTCTTCTCTGTTATTTCTATGTGTGGTCTCTCTCTCCCTTTGTTTCAGCCTCTCTCTGTGAGTGCCTAATGTATGTCTGTCTGCTTTTTTTTCCTACAGTGGTTCACTAGGAACTATTTTCCTTCTTGAGAGATCTTCCGGTCTTCATAATTAAGTCATTTTATTGAAATATTTTCTAATAATAACCATAACCATAAGCAGAAGGCATTGATTGAACAGGAGATGAATATTTAATAATAAATTCTTGAATGCTTAGTTTGTAGCATCCATTATGATTTTGGAGTGCTGAAAGCTCATTAACTAATTCTTTCTGCTTTTCTGTCAGACAGGCTTCTGTTTTAAACTTCCCCAGAGAGGACTGAAGTTCTTGACCAAGGTATCCTATATTTCTACTCTGAAATGGAGTGGCTTTGTCAACTTTATTTCCCTCCATGCTTTAGAACAGAGATTAGCAAACTATAGCTTGGGGTCGAATCCAGACTACAGTTTGCTTTTGTGAGTTAACGAAGAATAGGTTTCACGTTTTTTTATTTTTTAAAGTATTTATTTAGGCAACTATGATGTGTAAAATACATATAAGCTCATATGTGTAAGTTTACCATTCTTCAAATATATGATAACACATTATGCCCACCACCAAATTACCAAATGTCCCTCATCACTGTCCATAGGAAACTCACTACCACTTGCACACCCCCTTCTCTTCCTGGCTGGTAACCTAAGTTCTATTGTCAATGTACAGTGGTTGTTTTTGCTTTTCTCTTTTTTTTTTTTGTTTGCTTTGTTTCTTTATATTCCATATATGAGTGAGATCATCCAGTATTTATCATTCATCTTGTGACTATTTTTACTTGGCATAATCCCCTCTAGTTCCATCAATGCTCTTGGAAATTACAAGATTTCAATTTTTTAGGGTTGCGAAGTACTCATTTGTGTATCTATACCACATAATCTTTGTCCATTCATCTTATGATGAACCCTTAAGTAGTTTATAATTTTTGACGATTGTAAACAATGCTGCAGTAAATGGGTTCATTTACCTCTGCAAATTAGAGTTTTTGCATTCTGGGGTAAATATGCAGAAGTAGAATGACAAGATCATATGGAATTTCCTTCTCAATTGTTTGAAGACTATCCATACTGCTACTGTTTTTTTTTTGCTGCATCTTCACCAATATTTGTTGTTTCCAATCATTTAGATAATGACTGCAATAGCACAGGTGATAGCTCATTATTGTTTTTATTTGCATTTCCCAAATAACAAACAATGAGGAACATCTTTTCATGTGCTTGCTGGTCAACCGTATGTCTTCTTTGGACAAACATCTATTCATTCTTCTGCCTATTTTTAAAATTGGTTTGTTTGTCTTTCTGTTGTTGAGTTTTATGACTTCTTCATATATTTTGGATATTAAGCCCTTGTCTGATGTATGCCGTACAAATATATTTTCCCAGTCAGTAGGATTTCTATTTGTTTTGGTGATAGTTTCCTTCACCGTGCAGAATCTGCTTAGTTTGATGTAGTCCCATTTGTTTATTTTTGTTTTCCTTTCTTTTGCCACTGGAGTTGAGTCCCAAAATATCTCTTATAGCCAATGTTGCGGAATGCATTGACAATATTTCTTCTAAGTATTTTATAATTTCAAGCTTCTAATTTATTTTGAATTAATTTTTGTTCATGGTGTTACAAAATGGTCGATTCATTCTTTTTTCAGTTTTTCTAAAACCATTTGTTGAAAAAAGCTTCCTCTTTTTGTTGTAAATTAACTCACCAACTGTGTGAGTATACTCCTGATGATTCATTTCTATTCCACTGATTTGTGTTTCTGTTATTATTCCAGTAATACACAGTTTTGATCACTATTGCTTTGTAATATAGCTTAAGATCTGGGAGTGTGACACCTACACTTTTGTTCTTTTTCTCATAATTGTTTTGGCCATTCAGTCTTTTATGATCCTAAACTAATTTAACATTTTTTGTTCTATTTTCTTGAAAAATGCCAGTGGAATTTTTATGAAAATTGCATTAAACCTGAATATTGATTTAGGTAAGATAATCATTTTGAAAATATTACTTCTTCCCAACCATGAGTACAAAATATCTTTTGAACTCTTTGTATCTTCTGTTTCTTTGAACAATCTCTTCTAGCTTTTATTGTGTAGGTCTTTCACCTCTTTTTTAAACTATATGCCAATGAATTTAATTATATTTGCTTCTATTGTAAATGGGATTGTTTTCTTGACTTGGTTCTCTTTTATAACATTGTTTGCATATAAAATGCAATAGATTTTTCGTATGTTAATTTTGTACCCTGACACTCCATTGCACACTTTGATTAATTCTAGTAGTTTTTTTTTTTGATGGAGGATTTAGGATTTTTTATGTATATTATATCAAATGCAAATACCGATAGCTTTACTTATTCTGTAATTTGTATTCCTTTTATTTCTTCTTTTTGTGTAATGGCTCCCACTAGAACTTCCAGTATGATGTCAAATAGCAGTGGTGAGAATGAAGAGTCTTGTCTCATTCATCGTCCTAGAGAAAACCATTTCAATTTTAAATACTGAGCATAATGTTGGCTGTGAGTTTGTCACATGTGGTCCTTATTATGTCAAGGAATGTTCCTTCTATTTCAATTTTATGAAGAGCTTTTATCATAAATGGGTCCCAAATCTTGTTAAATGCTTTCTCTGCATCTATTGATATGATTATATGATTCTTCCTTGCTTTTTTACATGTGGTACACTAACTTAATAAATTTGTGTTTGTTGAATCATCCTTGTACCTTCAGAATAAATCCACTTACTCATGATGGATAATCTTTTTGATGTATTTTTGGAGTCAGTGTGCTAATATTTTGTTGAGGATTTTTGCATCTGTATTCATCAGAGCTCTTGGTGTGTAGTTTTCTTTCTTATCAATGCCCTTTCCTGATTTTAGTATTAGTATAATGCTTGCTTCATAGAAAGTTTTTGGAAGTGTTTCATGTTCTTCAATTTTATAGGAAGAGTTTGGGAAAAATAGTCATCAATTCTTCTTGAAGCTTTGGTAAAATTCACTAGTAAAGCCATCTGGCTCCAGGCTTTTATTTTGACAGATACTTTGATTGTTCATATTAGTCTCTTATGATGATTTGTATTTCTGCGGTTTCAATTATGACTTCTCTCCTTCCATTTTTGATTCTATTTATTAGAGTTTTCTCTCCTTTTTCCTTTTGAGCCAGCCAAATGTTTGTCAATTTTGTTTTATTTTTTCCCAAGAAGCAGCTTTTGTTTCAATTGATCTTCTGGATTGTCTTTTTTATTTCTATTTTATTTATTTACACTTGAATTTTCATTTCATTCCTTCTACTGACTTTTGACATCAATTGTTTGTCTTTTTCAGTTGCTTTAGAAATAGTCTTAGATTACTTGTGGCTTTTCTTGCTTATTGAGGTAGTCCTGGATTGCTGAACTTTCCTCTTTCTACTCCTTTTGCTATTTCTTATAAGTTCTGATATCACATGTCTTTATTCTCATTTGTCTCCAAGTATTTTTTAATTTCTCATTTGATTTCCCCTTTTACTCAAAATTCATTAAGATACTTTTTTTAGCATCCCCCTATTTTGGATTTTTTCATCTTTTTTGTAGTTTATTTCTAGTTTTATGCCATTATGATCAGAGAAGATGCTTGGTAAGATTTTAAGCTTTATAGATTTATTGAGATATGTTTTGTTTCCCAACATATAGACTTATCCTTGAGAATGTTCCATAAACACTTGAGAAAAATGTGAATTATGTAGTTACTGGGTGTTCAGTATATGCCTATTAAAGTATATGTCTGTTCTAATTTGTCATTTAAGTCTACTGTTTTCCTGTTAATTTTCTGCCTGATTGATCTCTATTGTTAAGTCGAATGTTGACGTCTCCTGCTATTGTATTGCTCTTGATGTCTCACTTTAATTCTGTTAATAGTTACTTTATGGATTTTGATGCTCCTTCATTTAGTGCATGTGTATTAATAACAGCTATATATTCTTGTGATATTGACCTCTTAGTCATTATATAATGTCTGTGTCCTTAGTACCTTCTTTAGTTGGAAGTACATTTTATTTGATATATGTATGTCTATCCCTTCCATTTTTAGGTTACCATTTGATTGCAGTATTGTCTTCCAACCTTTGACTTTTTGCCTATATTTATCTTTTAGACTTAGATAAGTTTCCTGTATGCAGCCTGAATTTGGGTTATGTTTTTTAATCCATTTGGTTACTCTATATTTTTTCATTGGTGAATTCAATGCATTAACATTTAAGGTGATTATTGATATGTAATACTTCTATTTTGTTCATTGTTTTCCGGCTGTTGTTGTGGGATGTACCTTTATTATTCATCTATTTTTCTCTTAGATGCTTAACAATCAGCCATTTGAAACTGAAATCTGTGTTCATGCTAAATAATTTTTCTTGAAGAATTCTTTCTTGCTAGACCTATTCAGAACAAGCTTGCTTACCTTTTGCTTTAGAGATTTTCAAGGTAATAACCAGTCACACCTTTAATTTTATTTTTTAAGGGAGAAAGAAAGGGAAAGAGGAAGCATTTTTAAAGGAGGAAGGAAGAGAAGGAAGAAGCATCTTTATTTATTTAGTTGTTCATTTGTGGTTTTTCATCCTAACTTTGGGTCTTGAACCTGTGTTTGGGGACTGTATGCATTCACATACCAGCGCTTCAGACACTTAAGTCACAAGGACAACCACCCCAAACTCTTGACTTTTCCGGGACATTAGCAGCATGCAGCAGCAACTTTTCCCATTCTTTCTGGAGTCAGATTCTGAAGAAGCAGAGCTCGAAGCTGAGATGCTTGTATAAGTGGTATAGTGAGGAAATGTTCTCAGGCAAAAACTCTAACAGAGAAAGACAATCAGGGAAGGGCAGGAGAAGAAGCCAGGCAAAAAACTGTGGTTCAGCTGATGTCAAGGCTCAACCTGCTCTCATGGGGAACTGTTAGCTTTAATGCCTCCCCCAGGTCAGTGAGGAATAATGGGCCAACTTTCAGAGAAGGAGTATTTGTAACTTTCTAGGCCTCTTTGCACAAAGCTGCTCCTGTTAACCTAGAACATTTCTCAAAATGGGTGACATTTGAGCCGCCAGCAACTAGTAGTCATAGCAGCTGGAGAATAGACACAAGAGGAAGATGAAGTGGATCTGGGCAGAGAACCAATAGTATCTACTACATAATGACAATGGTGTTGTGAATGCTACTTTAATCTCACATGACCTGTTGGAAGATTGATGTCTAATCTTCCTATAGAGGTTTTAAAGGTCATCAGATCCAATGCCCTTGGTTAAAAAAGGAGAGATTTCACTAGCTCTCACAGCCAGTAAGCAATAGAGTTAACAATATAGCAATTCTGTTTTCTAACAGTATAGTGTGGTTTTCAACATTCCCTAATGAATCTTTGGACTGTACACCTAATATCACAGAATGGTTAGTGTTTTTTATGTTTAAGAAAAGGTAGGAAAATGATCAGTTAATTTTCTGTCATCCAATTTGTTAACCACTATCTCTATGACATGTAAAGTTATTTTCTGAGTTGCTAACTTTTTAGTTTTGCTATAAAGAATTTTTAGATTTATAGCATTGTTATGAAAATAATGGAGAAAATCCCTATATATGTCCCATCACTTCTATATGCAAACATCAGTATCTGTATTAAACTAAAAGTGTAATCATACTGATACCACCACCTCTAATCTACTACCATGTGACTCACTCTAACTTCTTTGCCTGTAACCTCCTACTTCAACAGTGAAATCCAGCTCCCATGTGCTGCCTTCCATTTAACTAATTTTTCAATTCCAGTATTTGTTTTGAGAATTGTTAGCCTATAACTCCAAGGGAAGTAATGTCATCAACTAGAACACACTGGATAAACATAGGCCTTCTGCTTGTAATCTTATAAACTCCACTCATTTCCAAGGTAAGCACCTTGTAACCTAGTCCTTCAGTAAATTTGTTTCAAACATTTGTGATACTTTTAGATTATGTTGTCACATTCTACATTCCATCCAGGGATCTGCCAACCTTCTAACTGTTATTTTTTGAATTTTGAATATCTTAAGATTTGCTTTGTGCTGTAAAGTTCTATGTATTTGCACAAATGCTAAATGTCTTATTTTCATTATTACAATATTATATATTGCAGAATAGGCAAAACTATAACATAGTAAAAAAAAAAGTGGCTTCCAAAAGTTTGAAAGAAGGTTGAAAAAGTGAAGTACAGTGGTATTTTAGAAAGAGTGAGGAAATATTCTTACTGTTTCTATTTTCTAGAAAATATTTTTTTAAAAAATAAAATGAATTCTTTCCTAAATATTTTGTAAATTTCATCAGCAAATTACCCACTCAAAAATGACCAAAAGAACTTTATAGACACCTATCTAAAGAAAACACATAAATGGCCTACAGACACCTGAAAATGTTTATCTCATTTCTCACCAGAGAAATTCAAGTAAAAGCTACAATGACATACAACCTCACACCAGTGAGAATGACCTATATGTAAAAAAAGTAAACCAACTGGAAATAGCAGGTGTTTGAGGGGGTGTGGAGAAAATGTAACTTTTGCTAACAATGTAAATGAGTTCAATCTCTTTGCAAAACAGTATGGAGATTCCTCAAACAAATAAAGAGGGAACTACTATTTGATTTGGGAATCCCATTCTTGGGCAGATACCCAGAGGATACAAAATCTCTAATCAGAAAAAAAATCTGCACCTCAGTGGTCATAGCAGCACAATTAATAACAGCCAAGTATGAAAATAACCTAAATTCCCAACAACAAATCAGTTGATAAAGAAGCAATGGTGTATATACTCAATGGAATTCAGCTACTACGCAGCTACTTTAAAAAATGAAATTGTGCCTTTTGCAACAATTTGGATAAAATTGGAAGGGGTCATGTTAAGTGACATAAGTCAGAAAGAAAAAGAGAGATATAAGATGGTTTCACTCATATGCAGAATATAATGAAATGAAACAAATAAATAGATAAACCCCAGCAAAAATTCTCAGGACACAAGGTGATGACTGCCAAGTACATGGGAAGGAGAGGTATGGAAAGACGGAAAAAATAGTAGCAAAGGACACTGGAACTCTGGTGGAGGGTGTGGTGTGAAATGTAGATTGAGATACTGTGTCAATATTCAAAAATGAATATAGCATCGTGAACCAATATTTAATGAATATCAATAATTAAAAATATCATATGGGTAAGTCTGGTGCTTTATTTTTTGGAAATGTATTCATTATTCATTCAATTCTAAATATATATAAGGTTATTCCAATTAACTGTTTCTCCATCTATAATGTGTAGTATTTTAAGGAAATGGTTTATTTCATGCATTCATCAAGCTTGTGAATACAGATATTTTTTTAAAGGAAAGGTGTAAGCAGGAATGAAGGTAAGCAGAGGGAGGCAGGAAGATAGAGGAGGAAGAAGCTATTTTACTTAGTTGTTCACCCCAAGCTCTGGGACAAGTACCTGGGTCCTTGTAATGCATGTGGCTTGCATTGGTGAATGCAGCTAACTGACCAAACCACTACTCCGCCAGGGCGTGCCAGAAATGTTCTTAATATGACTTTGTTATTCCTTTAAAGTTCATTTGATTAGTAGTGATGAATCCTCTTTCATTTCTGATATTGGTGATTTGGTCTTTAATGGGTTTATCAATTTTATTGATCTTTGTTTTCACTTTCATAGATTTATATTACAATTTTTATTATTTTTATCATGTGCTTTAGTATTAGAATGCTCTTCTTCCACTTAATGCCTTATCTCACTTTACATATTTTAGATATTTCTTCTTGTCTAATACATGCATTTGACAATATAAATTTCCCTCCAAGCTCTGCTTTTGTTGCATCTCACAAATTATGCTAAATTGTATTTTTAAATTTAATTAAAATATTTTATATGGTGCTTTAGGAACTTCTTGATCCATCTGTTATTACGTATGTGTTGCTTACTCTCCAAATGTTTTTTAATTTTCCAGTTGTCTTCTGTTAATTTTTCTTTTAAGTTTCATTGTGGTCTGTGACCACACTTCATATAATTTCTTATCTTTTAAATTTCCTAAGATGTATCTTATGATTCAAGATATGCTCTATCTTGGGTAATGCAAGCTTAAGAAGAGTGTATATTCTATTGATGATGGATAATGTTATTATGTAAATTAAAAGAAGTTAATTGATATTGCTGGTCAAGTCAACTATGTCATAATTAATATATTACCCCTAATATTGGATTTGCCTATGTCTCTTTGTGTTTTAATCAATTTTGGTCCCATATATTTTAGCACTCTGTTGTTAAGTTCATACATGTTAAGGATTGTTGTATCTTTTGGAGTATTGACCCCTTTATGACTATGTAATGACTATTACTCATAAGTATCCCTGTTCTAAAATCTACTGGGACTCAAATTAATAGCGCTATTCCAGTTTTCATTTGATTAGTGTTAGAACAATATAGTCTTCTCTAGATATTTACTTTTAAACTACCAGCCTGCATATTTAGAGTAGATAGCCTGTACAGTTTGTCCTAAGATGGCACTTATATTCTATGTATCCAGGTTTTCCCCTGTTGTAAGGACTGGAGTAATGACCTGCAAGCTTTTAATATGGCATGATTGAAACTGAAAGTCTTACTAATCTCTTAAAAATAAAAAATATTCTTACTCTCTTCTTTCTCTCCATCCACCATAAAAATTATTCCCTAATTTTCTCATAGCCTTTTCCAGATGCCTTCATCAGCAGAACTGATTGACCACTTCAAACAGAATTTTCTTCTTTGTATTGTAACTACCTGACTCAAAGTCTTCAAGAGACTTTATAACCTCACTCTTGACCTTGAAATTCTCCTATTTCACATACTTTGTCCAGTAATGAAGAAGCTTCACTTATGCCTTTGTGAATCATTCATATGTATTTTCTTGCAGAGATTGCACTCTATTTTCTCCCATGTTGATTTCCTTTGGGGATTCTTCAGAATATCAGTCAAATTGTATGAATCTCAGTTGATAAACTAGTTTGAATTTCTTTTCTTGTGGTTCTGAAACCCATAAAAAGCAAGAAATGGGGGTAGCTGAGCATTTGTTTTAAATATTCCTAACAGGCAAGATGTAATGCCCAGCACAGATCACAGCAGATGACAAACAACAGTAGATTTTCACATATCCAAAATTACGGTGGGTGACAGACACATCATAATTATGGTGGGTGACAGACCCAAGTTGGACAGACCAAGGTTGGGCAACATCTTGGGAACATAGGTTTAAAAAAGCATGTCTTTATAGTTTGCCAAACCTAGTGTGTTGAATTTTGCATCTTGTTCTCAACATGTGTGCCTCATATGCATCTATCTCTTTTATCAGGAAAGGAAAAAGAAATGTGCCTATAAACTCTTTGTCTATATTAAATAGTACAAGGTGGGCACCCCTAGTGGAAGAGACACAGGATAAATGAGTTTTTAACTTTTGCAATCTCTCCATGAAGTATGCTATAGAGAAAGGGTTGAGACTGGGTATAGAGTAATACATGATAGCAGCCTCTAGCAACTGGTTCACAGAAGTTTCAGAAACAGTGCACTCTAATTTATATTTACCACAACTCTCTGACATAGAAAGGGATGATGGACAGTATGATGTGGATCAAAAGGCAGATTTTTGACTTTGATATCAATATTTTTCTTCTCACCTTTTATTACTGGGCTACTCTAGTGTATTTAAATAAGTAACTTATTTTCTAGACTATTCATTAGTATGTGTGTATTACTTACGGTCCATTGATAAGCATATGGTTAGAAAGTCTTAGGAATGAAAGTGGTTTATTTAGGGATAATGCCTAAAATTATAAAAGGTCATGAAGGAGAATTGGACAGGAAGAGCTTCATACACTGAAGCAGATCTAATTTTTGACCCACTCTATAAGGAGCTCCTGAGAAAAGATTACCCAGTAGAGGAATCCTGCATTTGGCAAAAATGGTCAGTTCTAAATGTATGGCTCTCCTGGAAACAAACCAAGCAGACAGTCTTTGGAAGCATTTTAGGCAGATTTATCACGTGTGTACTCAGTGGGGATCCTTCCCCAAAGGCTGAGCGTAGATGGCAGTTGAGAGTACACTTATACAGGTTAGAAGAAGTGCGGGACAAGAGAGGTGTAAATTGGAATGGGGATTACAAGCGAGAACTCAAGTTAGTCATACACAGGATTGAATTTGCAAGACACAGATTTGCAAGACACACACAAGATTCTGCTTGCAGGCAACTAAGGAAGTTCTGTATCTGTTGGTGACTTCTCAGTTGTCTACAGCATTCCACTGAACTCAGACTGCAGGATGTTTTAAGGCTCTGGTAGTTTGGTGGTTTCATGCTTGTCTTCATGGCTGCTTTTCCCCCACATTAATATACTACCCTGATCAGTTATTGACTAGGATGACTAGGAGATGACCGGGAATACCATAAATTTAATACAAATGCTGCAGTGAATTCTGAAGTCCTCACAGATAGAAGCTATTAGCTAACTGCTCCTTTCACAGTTGAGTGGCAAAGTCTTTCTTGAAAGATCTGGGTGGTGTACTTTTATGCTTACCACTGAATAATTTTTCAGTCATGCTAATTATAAACCTGTCCTTAAACTCTTGTTCAATCCCTACTATGCGTAAACATATCTTGGCTTTTTGAAGATTCAGGGATATGTAAGACACTTGCTTTGTCAGTTCTTTTCTATTTTCCCTTCTAGATTTATTCTTTGCCCTTCTCCACCTGACTGCACTCCAGAGTCTTATCTACATAGAATATCCTCAGGGCTCTGTTGCCCTCTGGCTTTCAATTGTACTTAACTAATGTGGAACGTTGGAAACATTAAATGGAGGGAGAAGAATGAGGAAACTTCTCACACTGGACTCTCTTTTTTCATTTGCTTTAGGCTGACTCTGTCCCTTACTGTTCTCCTTAAGATTATTTTGCACAATTTTCTCTCTGTCCAAGTTTCAGTAACCTTTTGTTCTCTTTATCTCTTCATCTTTTCAGGCTGGGGTAGGAATTGCTCCAACAATTAGCAACACTGAAAAAGAGGTTATTGCATTATTCCTTGTAGTTTTCCTATAGCCTCCCCCAACTTTTGTTACAGACCCTTTGGAAAATAAAGCCTCCTCAAATTATCTTAATTGGACTGTGGCATCTGTTTTCAGTTGGGACCCTGACTTATGCAGTTGCTTTGTTCTTTTTATATACATATGCTGTTTTTACTTAATTAGTTTGATATAAGCAACTTGAGAAGGAAACTTAAGCTGGATTCTTAATAAAAGACATAGTTTACACAACGTAGTTTCTCTTCTGAATACTTGTTTATTTCTCCATCTATCTAATTTATTCATTCAATTTAACAAATACGTATTTAGTGCCTACTGCTTTCCATGTGCTATGTTAGATACTACGCACAGAGACATTGGTCTGTCTCTCAAAAATAAGCCTAGAACATAGACACATCTAGAGTATATAGTCAAAAGATATGGGGCCTGAGGTAAATTGTACCCAGTTAACTAAGAATGCCTGGAGGAGAATGTGATTATTTTCAACCTAGGGAGCCAGGAAATATTTTGTGGAAAAAGCAACACTTGAAATAATGTCTGAAGAGGTATCACCAGGTACACAGGATTACAAAAGGTGTGATTAGAGGCTCAGTTTCTGTGCACCTAAAGAATGGGAGGAAGAGAAAGACAAACCTAAGAAAACCTACATAAGCTGGGTAATAAAGGGTACTGCACTCCATGCTAAAGATTTCAAATATTATTCTGTACATAAAAGAGAACCATTGAAGGGTTTTCTTTAGGCAAATAGGAATGGACCAAAGTACATTTTAGAAAGTTAGTCCAATAATATACTGGAGGGTGAATTAGAGAAAAGCAAGACTCACAGTGCAGTCAGTTTAAACTGCTCTTGGAATAGTTCATTTGAGGGGGAAAAGATCCTGAATTAAAATTAATAAATAAATAATCATAATAAAAAGATAGAGAGATGGAGACTGATTTGAAGAAGGTATTGATTGAGTTATCAAGGGAACAGGAAGGTGCTACCTCATGAAGGACTTAGAATTCCTGATTGGCATCTGAATACCAGGAGTAGTATGAATTGATTTCCAATTATTTGTAATAATCCAGAAGTAAATGCTCTGCCATATTAGAGACTGAACAAGGATGTGTTAGTGTTTATTATTGCTTTGAAATGGGAAGAGTGAGTTATCTCTGCTTTAAATCCCTGTGTATTTATGCAGTTAAATCATCTTTTTTTAATTTTGAAGAATGTCCTATGGGGGAAGTAACTTCATGGAAATGATATGTAAAGAGGCTATTAGTTTGTGATTTTGTCTATTTCCACTTTCCATCACAGATAATTGCAAATTTGTCTCTAACAAGGAATACCCTTTTCTTTTTATTATTGGTAACTTAGCTTTTTTTCCCTCTTTATATAAACAAAGAATTATGTACCCTGGGGAAAATAAATGCAAAGCAGTGGCACTTCCTGTGAAAAAGAACTGCATTTAAAATCTTAACATTTTAAATAAAACTATGGTGTAAGTTTTGCTATCCCCTCGAAGAGATTCTTTTTTTCTGTTGATAACTTAATCATGCAGATCCTGGTGATGTTAATGATAATCATTGTGTACTTTTCAAGAAAAGAATACAATTTGCCTTAAAAATAACTCTGGAAAGTGTCTAATTCAGTCTGTCAGAAATCCTGTACTGAAAAGAAATTCATTGTGCTCATTGTTTTGTTCTTTTTTTCAAAAAATAAATATTGGCAAAAATTACATACTTTATCCTAAGAAAAAATGATGACAAAATGCCAAAGGATGGAATAGGTATTTTATTAAAATATATAAATGGAAAATCAGCATATGGAAAATTTAAACCTAAGAAATAATAAGAGAAATGCAAATTAAACCAAGAATGAAATTATGTTTCATCCATGAATTTGCAAATCATAAAATATTAATACCCAGTTTCAACAAAATTTGAATGAATTTAGTTGTCTCTTCTAGGACATATATATAAATCAACATAAATTGCCACAAGTTTACTGGAAGGAAATATGGAAATCTGCGTTAAGATGCTTAAAAATATTTAGTATTCGACCACCAACTCTGCTTATATAAATGAATCCTAGGGAAATTAAGATAAACATTCACTAGATTCAGCCAAATAATGTCCTGCGATATTATTTATGATAACAAAAGTTTATAGTGTACTATTCATGGGGGGAGACTAAATAGTTTACAGCAGGCATTTGTTTAAGTCTATTTATCTAAGATTTAGTATATTATACATATGGAATCAAATCTAATCCCCATAGTTAACAGAAATGATATGTATGGAATAGGATAATCAAGAACATTTTGTTTATATATTGAAACATAGGATTAGTAGTAGACAGGATATCATGATTCTAGACTTGAAAGCATAAAAGAAAAAGGAAAGAATGTTGTGCACAGTTTGTCCCCTTATAAGGAGCAAACTTTAGTTGAAGAAAATTGGCAGCCCAAGGCAACCTTTAAGGGAGAAAATCCCCTGTCTCTCACCCCTCCCTTCCCTGAAATATATTGCCTTGACTCTCACTGATCAAACTTAATAGAAGCACGTTGATGTGTTCAGATTCTGGTGTAAGAGTCTTCTGATGGTGGTGGTATGAATGCAAAAATGTTAGAGAAAAGTGGAAATGGATCTGAGGGGAAGTATCAAAGAGAAATAATCTTTTGGTCTGCAGTATTCATACTGTATATCATTAAGATGAAACTTTCATTTTCCCAACAGAGGAAGGTGTGAAGTCCCATCAACTATTGTATCATAACAGAATTATAAAAATCCCATGATACTCTCACCTGTAATATAAAACATTAGCCAACATCAGAGTTCATGAAGACAGAGTAGAAAAAAAATTAGTTACATAGAATGTGGCTGTGTTAGACCCTGCTTCTATAGCTGGTCATGAAAGCTAAGTTCAAAATAACCATGTATCACATCACATACTAAAGTTGCTCTTATCACTAGCGTATCAGCTAGAAGGTAATATTTACTGGGCGTGGAGGTGTTCAAACTTTAATCCCTGAAGGATTTGAATCTTCGATATGTAGTTTTTATTGCAAAGATGCAGTCTTTCATGTATCAGGACTGTTGAGTACAGTAAACTAAGATGTGCCCTAAGGAATGCCCTGGGTTTCAACATAGTCTTTCTTGCTCTTACAGCAACAACCAAATTCCTCCCTGACAATCAGAGTACATCACTTTCTGAGTACAGTTGCTCCTTTCTCTGGTTGTAGTTTCAACAACACGAGAAGCCCCAAATATCCAGGTAGTAACTTTTATTTTCACTATCAGGACTACTATCTATAATCTCTGGTGCCAGAATTTCTCCCTTGACCAGTAGGACATCTAGACTCACGGAGTCCAAGTTTGTAGCAACTGGGACAAAGTATTTACAGTGAGTGTTTAAATACAACTGTCAGAGAAGCCTCTCCTATTTACACCCATTTATTTCAGAACTCATGCATTGTAAATTTATGTGGAAGAGAGCACCATATCCTATTACACTCTACATAAAGCCAGCTGCCTCTGGGTAAAAGAGCACCCGGTAAGGCCAGAGAACTGCGAATATTGGGAGACGTTTTTGCAATTATTTTATGTAGTCAGGATATATATGTTATGGCAATGCTGTATGAACACCATGCCAATAGAAAAAGCATTCAGGAAAGGCAAAAAAAAGTGCTAGCAATTTAATAGACATGGATGTTAAATTTATATTCAGAATGTATCCATGCCTATGAAGATAAAGCACTGCCCGTTCCACGAAGAAAGTAATCCACTATAATGAATCTGCCACCAAGTACATAGATAGCTTCCATCTCTGCTAATATGTCCATGGTGCAATAAATATGGGAATGCATATATCTCTGAAAATTAATGCTTTTCTGTTTTGTTTTGTTTTTTGCATTTACACGGAAGTAGGAATATGGAATCAAATGGAATCTATACTCTCAAATTTATAAGGACTCTCCATA
This sequence comes from Solenodon paradoxus, assembly GCA_004363575.1. Classification (NCBI taxonomy): domain Eukaryota; kingdom Metazoa; phylum Chordata; class Mammalia; order Eulipotyphla; family Solenodontidae; genus Solenodon; species Solenodon paradoxus. The sequence goes on along the minus strand of RJWH01004146.1, from coordinate 44,342 downwards.
CTGCTTTCTATAAAGGTTGTACCAATTTACACTCCCACCAACAGTATAAAGCACTCCCCTTTTCTCTGGGTCTTTGGTAACATTTGTTGTTTCCAGTCTTTTGGATAATTGTTAATCTCACAGGTGTGAGGTAATAGCTCATTGTTGTTTTGATTGACATTTCCCTAATAGCAAGCAAGGAGGAACACCTGTTGGCCATCTGTATGTCTTCTTCGGAGAAATGTCTATTCAACTCTTCCGCACATTATTTTTGATTGGTTTGTTTGTTGCTGAGTTTTGTGAGTTCTTTATGTATTTTGGATATAAGTCCTTGTCACATGTATGATGTGCAAATATCTTCTCCCAGTAAGTGGGATATTGATTCATTTTGGTGATTTTCTTCACTGTGCAGAATCTTTCTAATCTGATGTAGTTTCATTTGTTTGTTTTTGTTTTTTGCTCCTTTGCCACTGGACTTGAGTCTTCAAAGACTAAGGCCAATGTCATGGAACATATTGCCTGTTTTCTTCTAAGAATTTTATGGTTTCCAGGCTTACATTAAAATTTCTAACATATTTTGAATTAATTTTTGTTTGTTTATGATATTGGAGAGTGGTTTAGATTTATTTTTATGCTTGTGGTTCTCCAGTTTTCCCAATACCATTTGTTGAAAAAAGTTTTTTCTCCGTTGTGTGCTCTTGGCTCCTTCATTGTAAATTAACTGAACATATATGTGAGAGTCTATTTCTGCTAATTCATTTCTATTCCACTGATTTGTATCTCTGCTTTTATTCTAGTACCACACAATTTTTATCACTATCACTTTATAGTATAGCTCAAGCTCTGGGAGTGTGATATCTCCATTTTGTTTTTTTTTTGTTTTTTTCATGATGCTTTGACTGTTCAGGTCTTTTGTTATTGGGTCTTCTGGGATTTCATACAAATTTAAACAGTTGTTCTGTTCTCTTGAAAGATGCCAGTTTAATCTTTTTTTGGAATTGCATTAAATCTATATATACTGGTTTTGGTAAGTTGGGTATTTTAGCAATGTTAATTATTCCCAATCATTAGCATGTAATATCTTTGCACACCTTTGCCTCTTTCTCTATTTCTTTTAACAAATTCTCACAGTTTTCATTGTACAGGCTTTCCATCTCCTTTGTTAAGTATATTCCAATATATTTAATTATATTAGTTTCTATTATAAATGGTATGAGTCTTGATTTCATTCTTTTCCATCATATTATTTGCATATAAATGCAACAGATCATTATATATTATTTTATAGTCTGTCACTTTAATGTATTCATTGACTAGTTCTAGTATATTTGGTGGGATATTTAGGGATTTCTATATACTTTATCATGTTACCTGCAATACTGAGAGCTGTATTTCTTTTCCAATTTGGGTTCCTTTCATTTCTTCTTGCCTAATGGCTCTGAGTAGATTATCGAATACAATGTTAAGGATCAGTGGTGAGGGTGGGCAACCTTGTCTCATTTCTAATTCTAGAAGAAACCCTTTCAATTTTTTACCATTGAGTATGTTGTTGGCTGCAAATTTTTTATGTATGGCTATTATTATTCTAATTATTCCTATTCAAATTTTATTTAGAGTTTTTATTAAAAATGGATGCTGAATTCTGTCAAATACTTTCTCTGAATCTATGGATATGATCATATGTTTTCCTTTCTTTTGTTAATGTAGTTGTTATTTTAAAAATTGTGTGCGTCAAACCATCCTCACATTCCCAGCATAAATCCAACTTGTTCATGATGAAGGATCCTTTGAAGGATTCCATCTCTGCTAATATGTTCATTTTATAAATGGACATTTACAATTTTTAGTTTCAATGTCATGACAGTTTTAGATTTACAAAAAGTAGTGACGATAATACAAAAAGTACCCATATAACCCACATGAAAATTTCACCTATTGTTAGCATCTCAAATTAGTATGGTGCATGTATCAAAATTAATGAACTGACATTGATGCATTATTACTAACCAAATTCCATATTTTATTTAGACTGACTTAATTTTTAGGTACTCTTCCCTTTCTGTTCTCTGATTCCATCCAAGTCTATATTGCATTAATTGTTATGTTTCTGTAGATTCCTCTTGACCATCATTGTTTCTGAGACTTTATTTTTGATGACCTTGACAGTTTTGAAGAGCACTATCAGGTATTTTTTAAGAATGTTCTTAAACTTGGATTTATCTGATATTTTTCCTAATCATTAGAATGGGTTTAGGGTTTTTTTTTTCAGATTCCTTTGATATATTCAGTGTGCTAATATTTTGATGAAGATTTTTGCACCTATGTTCATCAGAGATATTGTTCTATAGTTTTGTGTGTGTGTGTGTGTGTGTGTGTGTTTTATAATGACATCCTTGTCTAATTTTGGAATTAGTGTAATGTTTACTTCATAGAAAGTGTTCAGACACTTTTGGAATTAGTTTAATGTTTACCTCATAGAAAGTGTTTAGAATTGTTCTTTGTTTTTTTAGAAGAGTTTGATTAGAATAGGTATTAATTCTTCTCTGAAGATTTAGTAAGCCTCTTTAGTAAAGTCATCTTGTCCTAGGCTTTTATTTTTTGGGAGAATTTAAAGTAATTCTTTAATTTCTTTTCTTGTGATAGATCAATTAATGTTTTCCACTTCTTCCTGAGTTAGTATTGGCTGTATGTTTCAAAAAATCTGTCCATGTCTCTAGTTTGTGCAATTTACGGGCATAGAGCTGTTTATAGTAGTCTCTTATTAATATTTATATTTATGAGATATATTTTGTAACATCCACCCTTTCATATTTGAGACTAGTTATTAGCATTTGTTAGTGAGTCTTGCCAAAAGTTTGTCAATTTTGCTTGTTTTCTCAAAGTACCGCTTTGGCTATATTGATCTTCTGAATTGCATTCTGGATTTCTATTTCATTTATTTCCGCTGGAATTTTTATCATTTCCATTTTTCTACTGACTTTTGGCCTTCATTGTTCTTTTTCTGTATGCATTAAGCATAATGTTAAATTGTGATTTTTCTTGTCTTTTGAGGTAGTCCGGGATTGCTATAAACTTCTGTTTTAGTACTGCTTTTGTTGAATCCCATAAGCTCTGGTGTCTCATATCTTTATTCTCATTTGTCTCCAAATAACTTTTTTTAAAGAAAAGGTGCAGATAAAAATGAAGGCAAGTAGGCAGGTAGGCAAGAAGACAGAAGAGGAAGAAGCATTTTATTTATTTTTATTTAGTTGTTCATAATATGCCAGCTAGAGGTAGTCTACTTATCTGCTAGACTACCAGGATTAGTATTCTTAAATTTTTCTTTATTTCCTCTTTTACTCAAAATCATTCTGAGGCATCTTGCTTAGCTCTCACATATTATGTAATTTTCCAGCTTTTTTGTGGTTGATTCCTAGTTTTATGTCATTGTTATCAGAGAAGATGCTTGGTAAGATCTCAATCTTTAGACTTGTTTTGTTTCCCAGCATATGGTCTATCCTGGAGAATGTTCCATGACTACTTGAAAAAAAATGTGGATTCTACAGATGTTTGGTGAAGTGTTTGCTAAATGTCTATTAAACCCATCTGTTCTAATTTGCCATTCAAGGCTGTTGTTTCTCTGTTAATTTTCTGTTTGGTTGGTTTTTGATCTGTCCATTGTAGTCTCCTACTATTGTATAATCTGTCAAAATCTCTTTTTAGTTCTGTAAATAATTGCTTTATATGTTTTGATGCTCCTTCATTTGATGCATATATATTAAAAGAGTTATGCCCTCTTGCAATATTGAATCCTTAATCATTATGTAATGTTCATCCAATCTTTTGTTACTTTCTTTGTTTAGAAGTTTACTTTATCTTATAAAGTATGGCTGTTCACGATTTTTTAACATTATCATTTGGTTGTAGGATTGTCTTCCAACCTTTGTCTTTTAGCCTTCGTTTATGTTTAAAGCTTAGATGAGTTTTCTGTATGCTGCAAAAAGCCACGTTTTCTTTTTTAATTCATTTAGTCACTCTATGTCTTTTGATTGGCAAATTCAATCCATTAACATTTAGGTAGATTATTTATATGTATCTCTTTATTGCCATTGTGTTAATTGTTTTCTGAGTGTTGCTTCAGACAATACCTTTCTTTTTCATTTCTTTCTTTCTTAGGTGACTTAAAAGCATTTGTTGTTTTTGTTTATATTTTACTATTCTTCCTTTTTGTGAGTTTATATTTTGAGGTTACTCATGGGGTTACAGGGTTTACATGAAAGTTCCTTATAACCTGCTTCAACTTGAAAGCAAGTTGTATCATTGTCATATCTTCTGGTTTAGTAATTTGATTGGAGTCTTCTTCCTGCCTACTTTGGAGTTCCTTTATTGCTCTATTGCCCAGCTGTTATGTCCATTTGTTCCATGAATTTTCCTTGAAACTGCCTCATAATTTTCCTATTTTGTTAATTTGTATTTTCTTCCTCCAATTTTCTCCTGATATGTGAATATCATTCAAACTGTTGCTTTAATGTTTTCATCAGGTAGTTTGCTTAATTGTGCTACATTCAGATTTTCCCCTGGGGTCTTGCTGTGCTTCTTTATTTTGCAAATATTTTTCTTTCTCATTGTTCTCTTTGGCATTCTGTGTTTATTTCTATGGGTTAGGTTTCCTTGATCTAAAGACCTTGTGCTGTGGTGTCAATTTGCACAATTTGTTGGTCTGGAATACTGGGCTTCCATTAGTTGTGCAATCTCAGCAGTTGTTAGAATTATCAAATATTTAGAGCCAGCACTGTATTGAAACTCAGTGTCTAGCCACTAAGATTGGAGTTTGGGTAAAGAATGCAGAGATTTCCCCAAGAGTCATATGCATGAACAAGAAAAAAGAACAAAGACCTAACAGTTGTGAGCCCAATCCACAATCAGACCACAGACTCAGCAGAGGTCACAGGAGAGTAAGAGTGCAAACTGTTTATAGCAAGGTACCCACTTCTTCAAATTCCCTCAGTCTTTCAGTGGAGCAGTTGTCTCAGCAGGGATTGGTAGAAAAGTGCTGGTTCCTGGAGGTATAAACCTAGGAAGTTCCAAGCAGATTGCAAAACTGTTTAGCAATATATCTCCAGGTAGACAGAAACTGTTGCTTCAATGGAGCATCTCTAAAGACCTTTAGTGAGAGAGCCAGAGAGTGGCGCACTCCCTGCCAGGAATCATATAGTTGTCTATACAGTGTATGATTTGGTTACCTGTCTCAGGCAGCCCTTAGAACACCAAGTGTGACTGCAATTTGTCTGGCACAAGAGTGTTAGTGGCAGAGGGGGTAGGCATTTCAGCCTGGGGCTTTCCTGAAATGAAGTACTTCAGTGCCACACCACACTGAAGCACCATCTTGGTTCACATTTAAGTTATCCCTATTTTCACCCCATGCCGAAGCTTTTTTGACTGAAAGTCAGTTACCAGGTATGGGGGCACCCCCAAAAGGGACACTCCATAGAGAGTGTTCCTATTACTGGTCTCTCCCTATAGAACCTAGGGCCTCTGAGCAGGTTGGCATGATGCTGAGATAGATAGACTTCTGCTATTTATGAAGATGTCACTTATTTCTCTGTGTGGATTGACTATTTCCTGCTACTTTTCAAAGGTTATCATTATTAGAATGGTGTCATTTTTTTTTTGTCTGTGAGGGAGAAGGTTTGCTTGCTATCTTAACAGTTCATCAATTTGGATCCTGAGTGGAATTCTTGATACATAGGTTAAAGAGTCAACAAAACTTCCCCATTGAATAGCAATCCAGGGTAACTAAAATTTTGCACTGAGAAAATGAGAAAAGAAAAGTGCCATTTCCTAAAGTGGAGATGACTTCAAAAACATAGGATTTGTGAAATCTGTGAGAAAAAAATATTGGTTTAGATGTTAAATTGGAGATGTTTGTTTCATATTCAAGTGGCAACTTTGTTAAATGGATATATTAATGTGGCATTTAGGGAATAATTTTATATTGAAGCTGTGCTTTTACATGCCAATGCAATATAGATGGTATCTAAAGCAATGGGACAAATGATATCACCTCGGGAATGAAAGCATTGAAGGAGACCAGTGATCTGAAAACATAGTTCTGGGACACCCCAGTGTTTTGAGAGTAGGTAAATGAAGGTGATACAGCAAGTGATAAAAAAGGAGGAAACAGTGAGTTAGGAGAAAAGCCAAGAATAGTTTCTAAAATCCAAGTGAACAAAGGTGTTTCAAGGAGGAAAAAGTGATCAATATTGTAAATACTGCTGATAGGTCAAACACATGAAGAGTTAAAATTAACTGTTGGATTTGGCAGCATGTAGGTATTGTTGCTTTGCCAAGAACAGTTTCGTTCACTAAGGACTTAATCAGAAAATAAAGAAATACTTTTATATCAATATATGGAGTCTATTCTAGTATGGCATGCTAATAAAAGCACAGGGTTAATAATTAAATGGCTCGTTCCTAATTAAAGCTATAACACCAAATAAAACTAACAGAAGAAAAATCATTTCATCTCCAAAGATCTTGACTTTTCATCTATAAAATTGGGAGAGATATTTGGTTTTAACATGATAAATACATCTCCATCTTCTTCTCTTGAAAATAATTTCTAACACAAGAATAAACCAAAAGAGAAACACAAATTCCAGCTTCAATAAAATAGAATTATTTTATTATCTCAAAGTACAATATAGATGAAACATAAATGATTTATGAGAGCAATGAGATGGAGATAGTCAGTTCATCTTGAAATGCCCTGAAAACAGTAGGAATTGGAGGCACTAGATACCAGAGAAGGTAGAGTAGAGGCAAGGGACTGAAAATAGGAGGGATGATTAGATTTTTCTGTTAACACTTCTGCCCTTCCTCACTGTCACAAAGGATAGGTGATACATTTGCTGTATCTTTTGAACCAGAGAGATTCTAGGGTTAGCTAAATAACCAACAAGGGAGGATAGGAATTAGGAGCCAGTATATAAAATGAGAATGGGTGAAAGTCTGCATAGTAAAAGTAAAATTCCAACCTTTTACTTACCTCACACTAGAACAAAGGCAGTCAGTCTCAGACTCTACTGACAAGTGACTGGAATATTATTTACTAGTGAGACTGAACTTCCTTAGAGGAAAGATTCATAAATATTCATTAATACTGACATTTTGGGGGCTTAAATGAAATAAAAATATTTCTGACTAATTAATTGTGAAGTCCATTGCTCAGCAAAGCCCCCTTGTAGACAAAGAAGTTATGATCATTTTGGATATCTCAACTTTAAAATATGTAAGGATGGCTCACCAAATATCATCTAATGTTTGAGGAAAATATCAACACAAAAACACAGTTCAAAAAAGTAACGGAGTATAATGCAGAGAACAGAAGAAAAAAATTGTCATCAGAGATTAAGAATGAATTCTTGGAAATTAAATATATGATTAAAAACAAGAAATTTATTCAAGATATTAGAATACTTAGTCATGGAAATATCCTAGAAGTTGAGAACAATACAAAAAAAGACTTAAAGATAAAATGTTCTTTAAAAAGTAGAAGGTACAATAGGTCAATAAGAGTTTCAAGAAGTGAACAATCAAAATACAACTATTTAGCAAATACAACCTTTGAAAAGGAATGGGGACCAGCATCTCAACAAAGAGACAAGACAGACCTACATAAACAGTAGGAGAAACCCACTGGTCTCAGTGTCACATGACCCTATTAGGAGACCTTAGGGCCAGTAGACAGAAAACATTGTCATAGACATTCTTCCAGAGCTTAAGAGAGGTTTCCCTGTCAGTGAGTGCTACCATACCTGGGAACTGGTTTTCAGTTGCTGAACCGAAAAACTGTGTCATGGGGTTGACAAAAAGATAGTTTCCATGTGAACAGAGATGCTACTTCTGCTCAGTGCAGTCACTTGGGACTGACATTGTAGGGAAACCCCCCAAGGGAGATACCTGCAATCTCTGACATTAATCACATTTATATGGAACTGTTGGTACTCACAGCTGCTTTTCGGGGGAATGCCAGATACACAGCAAGTTAAGTATCATCCCTGTGGATAATTGACTGGTATCTGGCAAGGAGCATTCTATTCTACTTCTCTTTAGGGAAAAAAAAATTGGAAGGGCTCCTTCAAAATGGCTGTTCCTATCAGCATAGTGCTACAGATAAACAGCTTCACTGTCTGCTTGCTACTTTCTGAAATTCCACCCCTAGGTCCCAGGATGTGTTTACCATCCCCTGCTGGGACTGCACTATTCAGGATGACAGGGATTTTCACAAGGGAGTATGCTGGAATAAGACCAGTTTTCTGACTCTCTCTTCTGTGGGCTCTGTTGGGACTGTGTCTTGCAATCCTCAGGTCTGTCTTATTGTGACTTGTTCATTGCTATAACTCTGGAGGGAAACATCTGCATTATACCCTAACACTAGGCCTTTATATCAGGAACCCTAAAACATAGAAATAAACACTGAATGTCAAACAGCTTGAAGAGACAGAGAAATATACATAAAATGATGAATGAAAACAAAACCCCAGGGCAATCACTAAATTCAATAGAGTTTAATAAACTACCTTATGAAGGCATTAAAGCAATGATTTTAACAATACTCACTGAAATCAGGAAAAAAATGGAGGAAAAAAAAGAGAGCTATAAAGAAAATATGAGATAATTCCGAACGGAATTCATGGAGATAGAAAGCACAGTGCTAAACTTAAAAACACAATAAAAGGACCCAATAGTAACTGGATAAAGATTCTGATCAAATTAGTGAGCTAGAAAAGAGGGTAGTAGAATGCTCCCAAGAAGACCAGCAAATATAAGAAAAAAAAAAAGAATTGAAAAATAAGATAGCACATGAGACTGATGGGATAACATGGAGAGGAGCAACATTCATATCATAGGGGTTCTAAACAGAGAAGAGAGAGTAAAGAGGGTAGAAACCATATTTCAATAAATAACAGCTTAGAATTTTCCTAACCTGAGAAAGAAAACAGATCTCCAGATCCAGGGAGCTCAAAATGTTCCAAAAAAATTGAAACACAAACAAATCTAATTGAGACACACCATCATTAAAATGTCAAAAATACAAGAGAAAGAATCTTAAGATAATATAGAGAAAATGATTTACATACAAAAGAGCCCCCATAAGATTGTCAGTGAATTTCTCAGCTGATAATTTATAGGCCAGAAGGGAAGGCATGATAAATTCAAAGTAAGGAAAAGATTTTCAACCCAGGATACTCTGCCAGATGAACACTGAATTCAAGCACCGATTAAAGAGCTTTACAGACAAATAAAAGTTAAAGAAATTCATCACCCTGAGACTAAACTTACAGGAAAATACTAGAAGAAGTTCTACAAAAATGAAAAGAAACCCCACTTAGAAGCAACAAGATATTAAAAATATAAAATATGGGGAGAAAGAGAGTAAAAACACGGACCGTTAGAATGAGCTCAATACTATCAAGTTTGTGGGGTAGCCTGAGAACATGACCCAGGCCCTCACTTTGAAAGTGGGCTCAGCAGGTGGCCAATGCCGAGCATGAACATGAATAATAAAATGGACTTCCCAGGATGATAACTGCCTCCACATGCACTCACTGTACCTGAGATATTCTGCCCTGGAGTGTCGCTGTCCGTGCCTGCTTGACTTTTCTTTGTTTTTGCCTACTTGGAATTCATTATAATTTTGTGACTTTTTAGATTTTGCTGTAATTCCAAATTTCAAGTAACAAAAAATAGGACTTCTGTATGTCCTTCACCCAGATGTACTAAATATTTATTCTGACCTATTCCCTCCCCTCCAATTCCCCCAATTCCCTGGTCCTTTTTTTTTAAACACATTTAAGAATAAACTGCATACATAGTTTCTCTATGCCTTCACATATTTCAGAATGCAAATAACTCATTTAGAGTGGACTAAAATTAAAGACAGATTTTTACATAATGCAGAACAATGAACAAAATCAGGAAATTTACATTAATAATATATTATTATTTAATCCACAGTGTGCATTAAATTTGATCAATGCTTCAATAATATACTTCATTGGGATATATATTTCTCATTCAATCTTGGATCACTTATGGAATCTCTTTAGTCTCTAATAAGACATAATTCTCAATCTTTTTTTTTTCATAACCTTAATGGGTTGGGGGAATAAAAATTTTTTTAAATGTTTTTCAAGGAGATTTTTCCTGATATTTTGTTATGTTTATAGTTAGATTATGCAATTTTAGCACAAATAACACTGAAGTCAAGTGCTTCTTGATCACCGCATAAAATAAAAAGTGACATGATTTTTTTAAAACATTATTAGTGATGTTGATTTTTATCACTTGGTTAATCACATGCTTCTCACTCCAAAAATTTCTGTTTGGTAGTTGACCAATAACTGTGGAAGAACTCTTTTGAGTCTACATAAATATCCTGTTCCAACTTTCACCTACTATTTTCCTCAATAGTTTCAGCAACTATTAATGAACACTGCCTGATTCAATTATTACTATGATTGCCAAATGGTGGTTTTATAATCCTATCATTTCTTTGATTTTTATGAGTTGACATGATACTGGGATAAAGTACTTTCTTTTCTCTCCATTTATTATTTACCCAGATATGTTCAGATTTATAGAATATTATTTTATTCATGAATTTATGTATTGCTATCATTACTTACTTATTTTTATGTTCATATTTCCCCAGATTTGGCTAGTGGGAACTTCAAGTTTTAACACGATCCGAAATCAGTCATTTTTCCAGGGGCTCTGATACTTTTAATAGAGAATGGTATTTAGAACAATATCTGAGTAATAAGTAAACTCATTCCTACTGGGCGATAATTTCTTCTAGGTCTTTTCAGTGAGCAGAGGTAGGATACATGTGTTTGTGTGTATGTATACATATATATATACCTGACATAATACTATATAAATCTTTCTTATATATATGCTTGTGTTGACACACACATATAGATACATACATACACACAATCATGTGTAGATCATGCCAATATTTTCAATTTCCATTCTATACCGCAAGTTTCTAGAAGTCATATTTCCATGTTTGTATCTCTCTTCTGTGCAACGAGATGACTGATTTATAATGCCCAAGATGCTTACTCACTAAGACAATTTAGAATAGACAAGTTTCTCACAATATTCACTAATCTTTTTGCCTTATCAGAGGAGGGGTGTTAGGAAAAGAAATGGCGCTTCATTGTTTGCAGCCTTTATTATGCTCCCAAATTGCAGTCCAGATTTCTGAGCTTCAGAAGTCCCTCCTGTAAAACATATGAGCCAAGTTCCGGGTCTGCCAACACATATTTCAATGATTCTACACAAAGCTCTCCTAAGAAGTGACAACTTTCAATAAAAAACAAATGTCCTACTGAAAAATCTAGGCATTAGGCTGAAATTTTGCAACCTGCATTAGCGGAAATATCCTTCTCTCTCCTCTTTCTTTGGGAGCATTAACCCTTGAGCAGAGCATCTTTAATGAGTACTTGATAATATAGCTAGAGACGCTTTAAGCCACGAGATAAATATAATATTGTTTTGGAGTCCTAATTATTTTAATAGAAAATGGAGATATTATTTGACATTACAACAAAGTTATGGGGGAATTTGTAACATTTTCTCAAATTTTAAAAGAAAAATAAAACAAGAGACATCCATGGGGATTGCAATGGTATTCTTCACCTTTACACAGAATGAATCCATTTTCACTCCTATGACATTGGAAGACTCTTAACTGAGCAAATTATAAATGCTCTCATGGGCTAATAAAACCCAACTGTAAGACCCAAGTACACATTGGTTCAAGTCTTGTCTCACATTCTTACTACCTATGTAAAATTGAGTAAGTTCACCTACTCTGAACTTCAGCTGTAAAATAAGGAAACTAAAAACCACCTCACAAAGTTGGTGAGAGAATAAATGCTATAGTAAAGGTCATGTACCCAGGGAATAGCAAGTATTCAATGCATGCTAGGTGTTTTCCTCTTTTCTCTCCTCTTTCCCTTTTTCATTTCCCCAAATGCAAATTTACCTGGATGCTTGCTTTAGTCTCCACAGAGGTCTCAAGTAGAAACTATTCAACTAAGTTTCATTACCCTTTAAACTCTTTCTCTAAAAGATACTTTGTTCAATGTATATGTTTAAAAGTAATTTTCAAAAAGTTTTCATGCAAATCTCTTCTGTTCATAATAACAAAAGACATTGGTTTTATAAAGAAGATATCATCAATACTTTGAATAACCCCTGGCAGGTTTCTTTCTCATTTTCTTCTCTCTGTATTGTCTTTCACATTTATTTTTTTATTTTTAAAGTATTTTACAGAGGAAGGAAGCAGGCAGGAGTGAGACAAGTAGTTAAGCAGGAAGGAAGGAAGAGAAAGGACCAAGAAGCATTTATTTATTTATTTAGTTGTTCTCCTGGGTCTCAAACCCAACTCAGAGTCACAGACTTAATGCCTGAGTTACCAGAGTGCAACTCCTTTGCATCTCTAGTGCATTCCATTACTGCCTTACGATTTAACCATTTAATCTCTGCTTGGCCAAATCTCTGAGTCCCCACCACTAAGCCATAAAAGTACACAGCTGAATTATACTTTTTATGAATCAATTGTAGTTAGAAACATCCAATTGCTCCCATTAAAATTCCAAACCCTATCCACCGGTTTGTTCTCTTTTCTCAAGGCTCTGATAACACAATCACAAATAATTCAACTTTTGCACATTTCCAAAAGTCTGAGTTGTTTTCTCATATCCTTGATCACCTCGTTGTGTCACAAATAATTAAAACATTTAGATAATGTGAAAATTTGATTAAAGTCAACAATATTTTTCTTCTATATTTCTTAACATTTTTGTGCCTTTAAATTTTTATTTATTTATTTTTATTGAGATAAACACTGTAAACCTTGGTTTACAGTGCTGTATGTTTCAAGAGTATAACTTCATACTTCTTCATCTGTGTGATAACATACCCTACTAAAGTTCAAATAATCCTCCCCCACTGTCTATTAACTCCTTTCTACCGTTAATTCATACCGCCATCCCTTGTCTCTTTGGTAACCTCAGTTCTGTTGCCTGAGTTCACAGTTTTGTGTATTCATTTATTGTTTTTTTTTTCCCTGTATAGTCCACAAATAAGTGAGATGATTCAGTATAGGCCTTTTTTTCTTCTGGCATGTTTCTTAACATTCTTAACCTAATTATGATAATTCTAACTAAGTAAAGATTTATTAGAGTTGCACCTTCTTTTTCTTTTTCTTCATATTCTCTGGAGCAGATAAGGATAAGGAAATGTCTTGAGGTCAGAAAGCAGGAGAGTAAAAGAAAATCAAGTGACCTGATCCCTCTACTGACTAGTCAGTGCACATTTGCATGGTTAGTAAATGACTGTACAATTCCCCTTAGAGGAAGTGCCCGCACACATTTCTTAGAATGAAAGTTCAGTTTAGAATTCTTTTCATTAAATTGCATTTCCAAATCCTGCTCGTTTCATGATTGATTAGCAAATCTGACATCCAAAAAATGTTGGGTATATTATGAACTTAGAAAGTGAAAAAAAAAAAAAAAAAAACTCAACGTCCCACAACTCATATCCTCTTAACAGTCACTTGGAAAAGAGCACAGCTTATAAAGCAGTACTTAAGCAATCTCCAAGTGCACCCTGGTGGTGTAGTGGATTAAGTCCATTGTCTCTGGCTGGCACTGTCCACACACATCACAAGGACCTGAATTCGCAAGCCAGGGCCAGAGAGAATAATGAAGATGAACAACAAAGTAAAAATAAATAAAATACCTCTGAAAAAAGAATCTTCAGATATAAATATGTTCATTTATTCTTTGAAGACATTAAAGACACATCACCAAATAAATCTTAGCATTTTATCTTTGCTTTTGCTCATTGTCACAGGCCATGTACAGTGCCTAAATGTTGTGCAACTCTAGACTAACTGAGGGATTAAGTTTAAAATATTAGGGCAATAGACAGTCTATTCTTTAAAGAGAATTGGATATTGGTTATTATCAGAAAATAGTAGAGTATGGATCTATTCACTAAGATTTGAATTTTCCAAAACGTTCTAATTATTAAAATATTTCAAAAGACATACTTGAGTTTAACTTAATCCAGACCTCAGGAGTAATAAACAGAAAAAATAGCAAAAATTCTTGAAAAGACATTTAAAACAAGATGCTGTGCCTGCATGGTTAAAGGTTCATCTCACAGAAGAAATGACTAGAAATCAACTTATTCCACTTAGTTCAATTCTTGATGCCTAGGAAACTTATTTGGGGAAGAGTTAAAACTATTTGGAAGAGTTAAAAATAAAATTTTACCTTATTATAGCCTACAGACAGGATGTTTTCTCATCATATTACCATCTCCTTCTTCCCATCTCCTGTTTTATTCTCTAAACATGCTATTTTTTTCCCATGACAGTTTTGGTGACTAAATAAAGGAACCAATTATATACACAATAATGTATATAGAGTTTCCTGCTTGTTTTGTTTTTCAGTCATTTATTTCACAGGTAATTACACTGCTAAACACTATAAGGGCTTAAAACACTGAATATGGCGCAGACTGTCTTAAAGAGACACACCCACTGGCCATCTCTTAAATTCATTTGTAACAGTATTTTTTATGTCAATAATGGTAACAACATCAAGTTAGTCAGTTTTAGCTTGGATGTTTTTCTTCTCTGATGGTGTTAACAAGCTTATTCTAGCATGATAACCTCCTTCCTCACAAATGATTGGCCTCTAAAAATACCAAAAATGTGTACTTAACTAGCTTTCCTTGCTTTTATTAGATTTATCTATATATGAAAATAAATGTTAAAAGTTGAATCATAAAATAAATAACCTTGGTTCTTCTCTTCTGATTTCATTAATTCAACAAAAATTTCTAGAGCAACTATTGCAGAGAGGTGCTGTCACATGTCACTTTTTCAACTACATAGAAGACTCTGACATTGCTTTGAGCTGTGGAAGGTAATATATAAACAGAGAAATGTTTCCATCTGCTATTTTATGCCTGTCTGTCACTGGACTTGCTGATTAAAGAACAGGATTAAATGCCATGTTTTCTTTCTAAAAAGTTGGTAAGGTAAGGAAGAGATTTAAAAAATATATAAACAAGACACTACACTTCTGGTTGGAGCATAAATTGGTAGAACCACTTTAGAATATTATTTGCATCTAATAAATCTAGGTATACATATACCCTCTAAACCAGCAGTCATAAATGTTCGATGTTAACTGTACCCGCACCAAAAATCCAACTCCTACTTCTATAACCAGCAGAAATACATATGTATGTTTACCAAGTGATTCATTCAGGATTTTTATAGCAGCACTATTAGGAATAGTTGAAAATGGAAATTACTCATATGATCATCAGTAGTATGATAGATAAACTGTTATATTCACACAGTAGCATTGAATTCTATGCAGTAATCACACTGAAAATGTATTCCTTCATACAATAGCATAGATGAATCTACAAATATAATGTTATATGAAAGAAACCAGACAAAACTATGTACTGTATGATGGCACTTCCATAAAATCCCGAGAAAGGCAAAATTAAGTTCTGTTTATTTAATTTGTTCTAATTACACGGACAGATTTAGTTTGGATAATTCATTGAGCAGCATGCTTATAATATATTTGAAAGAAAGAAAGAAAGAAAGGAAGAAATGTAAATTTGTTAATTTACTTCAATAATTTTTAAAAACACTGAAATAATCTTGAAAAACAGCATGGTGTAATGAAATCTACACATTGCCTAATTTGCCCTAACTTTTGTTATTCCTGTCACCAATATTATTTTTATTGTTGCTCATAGTTATTTTGTTTCATTATAGTAGAAGCTGAGAATGGTATTTTGTGCCGCATTTATTATGAAGTTATCAGGCCAATTAGCTATTGTGGTTTAATTTGTATAGTGTGCTCTTACTTTCTTTCATAATAATTTTCTATTCATTGTTCTAGAATGTCAAGCTTTTGCATAAGAAATCTTATTATCAATCAGTAATATCAAAGTGAAGCAGAATCAGTTGTGAGGCTGTAACTTTGATAAATGCCATTGCAGTTCAGATTCCTGCCAATCATATACTGCATCAAAAAAATAGTTCTTGAAAAATTAATTAAATCTTGTTATAAAGACTAAAATGAATGCAAAAGCTAGGGAGAAAAAGCTAAACAAAAGAGAATGACAAACAGGCTCTGACTGATTCGAAGAGATATCTTGTCATGCAAACAGAGAGATAATTAAATGCATAGAAGATACTAAAGTGGGAGGTATTTCCTTGACCAGCAAGGACTGAAAAATCATTCTGCTGGACTTGGGAAGGTTAAAGTCAGGGCAGGATATAAAATTAAATTCAACAGCAGAAAAATAGAAGCTGCTATGCTTAGGAAAAGTAATCTGAAACACAAATATTTTGTGGAAGAGAGAAGCCAGAAAGGCCAATATCCTGAGAGACACTGAGGAGAGAAAAAGCATAAAAAATTGGGCATCAAGAACTAACAGGACTAGAGAGAATAGAGAGTGGTATTTCTCAACTCTGAGGGTACTCTTCCTCTTGTTTACCTCTGAGTCACCTTGGAGTTTTATTCAAGGTCAATAGTAGTTTGGTAAGGTCCTAAAACATAGAAACAGGAACTCATATAGAAATCACATAAAAATTGGATTATGTGAAAGACTCTTGTAACTCTTATCATTGCCCTGTTAATTAAGAAGAAGCCCAAGATCCTCATAAATGTTACTGCATATGCACACATATGATTGTGCATTCATACATATGTATTCATGTGTATATACATGCATATGTGTGTGTTTATCCCTTGAGTTCCTGTTGTACCACTATGCTTCGAGCACAATCAATGAATCCACTTCAAAATTAGCTAAGAAAACCAGAAACATGTTTTGGTCTTGCCTCACCTTGATCTTTAACTCATCTAATATAAAACCCAGTCTCTAGCATTCTGAATTTAGTTGTCCTTTTTATACAGTGTCTTTGGTTACTACATTGCTGAAACTGTAGACAATATAAAAGACTCCTGGATGCATGTCACATATTCTATAAATAACTCATAGTATACATTACATGCTCTGTTTTGTGTTAAAAGGCATTGTATTTGCTCATAGAAACTCCAGTACTAGCAAGATGTCAATAAGATGAAGACATGAAAATTTTAGAGAAGTTTCCAGAATTAATATAGAGTCAATAAATTAAAAGTTTACTAAAGAGGTGGTGACTTTGAGTTTTAAGATTAACAACATATGCAATAAATCATGAAAAATAAAAAGGTGAATATTTAGAAGAAAAATATTATATAGAAGCAGGCAAATTTGACTAGAGAAAGCAGAGTAAAGACAGACGACTTTAAGAAATGGGACTCAAATGTAATTTAAGAAATTAAAGGCAATTAGAACCACAATATTCCAGTTATAAGATGGCAGACTCTTAGGATCTTGGATTTGCTTCCTCCTAACAGACCCTACAAATCTATACCATTTGGTAACTACAAACTTTGAAATGAAACTGAGAACATCAACTCCATAAAGAGTAAGGACCACATCTTCATAAACAATAGAAGTCAATCTGTTTTAGCATCATGTCATCCCACTCAGAGACCTCAGGGCCACAAGCAGAGTTCAGTGGTATGGACACTCTCCCCAGAGCCGAAGGGCCTGCCATATTATCAGGTGTCCACATACCTGGAAACTAACTTTTAATCACTGATGCAAACATATCCGCATGGTGTGGAAAGAGAGATAGCCTTTATGTGTTCAAGGTGTTGCTTTAACGCAGTGTGGCTCTGGAGGCTAACATTGAAGGAAGGCCCCAGGCTGAACCATCCACCTCTTTTTCTATTAATGTTCTTGTGCTAGAATATTTGTGATCACCCTTGTGGCTCAGAGGGCTGCCCGAGTCAGTCAGGTCTGACACTGTACAGATGGCTGAGTGATTTCTGACAGGGAAACTTCTAGTCTTTAAAAAAGATAGTTGGAAGGGCACCATTAAAACAGCAGTTTATAAATACCTGGAGCTACTGGTAAACAGCTTTGTTACCTGCTTTGTTCTTCCTAGAGCTTCTACTATCAGATCCCAGGATGTGGTTACTGATCCCTACTGGCAATGCCTGTCTTCTGGACAACTGAGCATTTCCACAGGAGATTGGGCAATCATAGAAACATTACTGGAATCTTCCCTGAGGTTTCTGTTGGTATTGTGGCTTGCATGTGGACTGGGCCCACAACACTTGAGTGTCTCTCCTGTGTCTTGTTGTTCATGCCTGTTACTGTGGGGGAAACCCCTGAATTCCCTACCAAACTCCAGTCATGTAAGCTATGCTCTCAAGCCTAAACATAAGACTTACTCTAGAGCTTCAAAAATTCTGACAAGTTCTGAGATCACCCAGCTAAAGAAAACCAAGCATTCCAGACCAATATCCAGAACTATCCTTTGTACGTGAAAGTCTAACAAAATACCTTTATATCAGGCCGCCTAACCCATAAAAATGAACACAGAATGTCAAACAGAACAAAGAGACAGAGAAATATATGTAAAATTGTGGACCAAAACAAAACTCTGGGTGGAAATATAAATGCAAGAGAAATAAATAAACTGCCCAATGAAGAATTTTGAACTACAATTTTAATGATACTCACAAAAATCTGAACAATGGAGAAACAAAAAGAGAAATATAACAAATATAGAGAAATATGAGGCAGTTCTAAACAAGATTCATAGAGGTAAAGACTATAATCAAATCATGAGCTAGAAGATAGGACCATGGAATGCACCCAAGCCAACTTCCAAGAAGAAAAATGAACTAAAATAAAGTTAAGTGAAAAATTCAAGAGGAACATTGGCATCATAAGGACCCCAGAGGAGAAGAGAGAAAGTTGCTCAAGCAATATTTGAAGACATAATAGCTGATTGTTTCTCTAATATGAGGAGGGAAGCAGACCTCCAGACCCACAGAGTTCAAATAATTTCCAACAGGAGTAACCCAAACAGACATACATCAACACACATTGTCATAGAAAAAAAATACAAGGTGAAGAGAGAGTCTTAAAACAACTAGAGAAAAATGAGTTACATAAAAGCAGACTTCTCAGCTGAAAATTTCAGGTTGGAAAAGAATGGCATGCTGTTTTCAAAGTGCTGAAAGAAAGGACTCTCCAGTAAAGAAACTCTATTCTGCTCAGTGAACACGTAGAATTGAAGGACTAATAAAGATATTTGGGGACAAACAAAAGTTAAAATAAATCATCAATGCTAAACCAGACTTATGAGAAATACTAAAAAAATTTTATGAAATGAAGAGAAATCCTACCTAGCAACAGGAGGGTATCAAAAGACTAAAATGGAGGAGGAAAGTAAAAATGTGAACTGTTAGAATGAACTCAAGACTAATTTGCTTTCAACTTAAAACCAGTTATAAGTATAGAAATGTTTATGCAAATGTCATGATAACCTCAACATAAATCTATAGAAAAACAAAAATAAAAAGTGAAACTCAACATAAAAAATTTCAAAGCATCTAAAGAGAGAATAAGAAAAGAACAAAATTAATGTCCTGAACAACATACAGAATGGCAATAGTTGCATATCAACAATCACTTTAAATGTCAATGGAATGAACTCATCAATTAAAAGGCATAGAGTGGCCAAATAGATTAAAAATGTAACCCAGCTTTCTGCTATATACAGGAAACTTTGAAAGATAGCATAGGTTCAAAGTCAAAGGCTGGAAAGCAATTCTGTAATTAAATGGTAACCAAAAAATCAAGGAAAGCCACAACTATATCAAATAAATTGACTTTCAACTAAAGAAGTTAACAAAAGATAAGAATATTAATTATATAATGATTAGTGGATCAATTTCCCAAGAAGACATAACTCTTATTAATACATATACTTCTAATGAAGGGGAATCAAATGTATAAAGCAAATATTGATAGAACTAAAGAGAGACATTGAGAACAATACAATAATAGTATGAGACTTCAAGGACAAATCAACCAGGCAGAAAATGAAGACAAAAATAATAGTCTTGAATGTCAATTTAAAACTGATGAGTTTAATAGTACTGCACAGGACACTCTAACTGCAGAATTCACATTTTTCTTGAGTGCACACGGAAAATTCTCATGGATAGGCCATTTGGAACTCAAAACAAGTGTCAACACATTTACAAAGACTGAAATTGTACTAAGTATCTTCTCTGATCACAATAACTTAAAACTAGATATCAACCACAAAAAGAATGCTTAAAAATTCCAAAATTATGTAGAGGCTAAACAGCATGCTTCTGAATGACATTTGCATAAAAGAGAAAATCAAAGGAGAAATTGAAAAGTACTTGCAGCCAAATGAGAATGAAGACACGAGCTAACAAAACTTATTGGATGCAGCAAACACAGTAATAAGAGAGAAGTTTATAGTAATCCAGTTTTAACTTAAAAACAAAAACAAGAATGACAAATAAACTAACTATACACATAAAGCAAATAGAAAAAGAAGAGTAGTGGGAGCCAAAAGTTACTCAAAGGAAGGAAATATTAAAAATTCAAGCATATGCAAATTAAATAGAAATTAAAAAGACAATTCAGAAGACCAGTGAAACAAAAAACTTGTTCTTTGAAAAAATAGACAAAATTGATATATCTTTGGCTAGATTCAGTAAAAAAGAAAGAAAACCCTTATAAATAGAATCACAGATTAAAAAGGAAAACTTACAATGGACACCTCAGAAATACATAGCATCATAAGAGACTACTATAAATAGCTATTACCAATAAATTAGACAACATAGAGGACATAGACTGACACATGTCAGTCTTGTTCAGCATATGCAAATATATTCATGCAATACAACACAGCAGCAAAAGCAAGAAAAAAATAAGATAATATCCATATATGCAGAGAAAGTATTTGACAAGTTTCATCACCCATTTATGATCAAAATTCCTTATAAAGTTGGTATAGAAGGAACATATATCAACATAATAGAGGCCATATATTGTAAACTCATATCCAACATCATTCAATGGGGAAAAACTAGAAGCATTTTCTCCAAAGATCAGAAATGAGACAATGTGTCCACTCTCATCACTGCTACTTAGCATTATACTTTAGCCAGAGCTATTAGGCAATAAGAATAAGTGGAAGACGTACAAACTGGCAAAGAAGAAGTAAAACTATTAATATTTGCAGATGAAATAATAATATATGTAAGAAACCATGAAGACTAGCAAAATATCTACTAGAATTAATCAATGAGAACAGTGAGATGATAGGCTTCAAAATTAATATGCAATGAACTTGCATTTTATACACAAACAATGGGATGAACAGCATCAAATCAAGAAAACTATCTCATTTATACAGAAACAAAAAGAATTAAATACCTTGAAATAGAGTTAACAAAGGAGATGAAAGACCTGAACAATGAAAATTATAAGACAGTATTAAAATACATAGAGGAAGATGCAAAGAGATGCAAACATATTTCATGCTCATGATTGGGAAGAACTGACATTATTAAAATGGCCATCATATCTAAAGTGATATACAGGTCTAATTTAAATCTAATACAAATTTCACTAGCATTTTTTAAGAAAATGAAAAAAGATTAATTTCTATGAACTTACAAAAGACCTCAAATAGTCAAAGCAGTAATGAGAAAAAAGAACAAAAGCTGAGGCATCACACTTCCAGATCTCAAGCTATGCTATAGTGATAGTGATCAAAACTGCATGGTACTAGAATAATAACAAAGAAACAGATCAGTGGAATAGAATTAATCACCAGAAATATACTCATAGATATATGGTGAGTCAATTTACAACAAAGGAATCAAGAGCATATGATGGAGAAAGGGAAGTCTTTTCAACAAATGATGTTGGGAAAACTAGATAGATACATGCAAATGAAAGAATCTAGACTATTCTATAACCACACAAAAATAAATTCAAATGTATTAGAGCCTTAAATGTAAGACTGGAAACCATAAACTGGAAGGAAGGAAGGAAGGAAAGAAGGAAGGAAGGAAACGTTGTATAGGAATGGAAATACTGTACAACAAAAAGTGGGGAATATAACGAGCATTGTCATTTTGATGGCCCAGATTCTGAATGCCTTTCCTCTTTGAGATGAACACTAAATAGATAGGTGACAGAATTCCAACTTCCACTATCAAACATGGAAAAGGGAAAGAATTTCCCACTTAAGGAGAGACTTGCTGCCCAATGGTAAGGAGTGGGGTCAGCAGTCTTTAGTTACCAGCAGCTTCAAGTTCTTAAGATAATCACCATGTCAAAGGTCGTGTCCTTTCCTGAAAAATCTACATCTGGTAACTAAGCAGAATGATTATATAAAGACAGCCATTCGAACCCAATACAGGACCATCTTTTAGACATTACTTGCTCCTGAACTTCCTGCCAGGTTGTCAGAAGCTTTGCTGGTTCTCTATAGTAATTCTCGTATTGTGTTAGCCTGATTTCTTTCCCCGTTTTTCACAGTTTTTAGGTTCTAATAAACATCTTTCACACCAAACTCTATCTCAGTGAATGCCTCTGATGAATTCAAACTATAACTTTCACCAATATGGTGACTCAGGTCTGCAACCATTGACAGTAGTGGTGAAAATCTAAATAAAACATTTCTGTGATAAGATCTTGATTTTCTGTGTATTGACTATTAACATTTCTCTAAGATTCTTAACGATTATATAACACATTGGTACTGTTTCAATAAATTCATGTTCTGCTACAGAGAGAAAAAAGAAATCCATTTTTTGTTTTGTGTAATGAAGAAGTTGGCTTGTACAGGGTATTCTGAAATTTGAGTATGTTCAGTCATCCTGAAAGAGGATCTATTTGTATTATGCCCAAAAGTTCTATCCTCAGAAAGGCCTTTCCAGATATATTATCTTAACTAAAAGGGAACAAGATAATTTGGTTTTGACACAATTTGAGAGATATCTTAGTTTGGGTTCCTTTAAACAGTTCTGGAGACAAAAACTTGGGTGCAGACAATTTATTTGGGAGTTGACATCTGGAAGCACAACACAAGGATACACTAATAACAGAATCATACTTGTAAACAACTGAAGCTCTAGTTTTACTGAGAGACTATGTGGAATATCCTTCAGAAATGACACTCCCAGAAGATGGGCAGGCTAATGAGTTACCCACCATTTATAGTCTTTCATTGCTAAATATTTTCTTTGTCTTGTTTTTGCCTAAAGAATTATCAATTTTGTCAGTTATCAGTTATCAATGTTAGTATTTTCTGGATTGTGGGTTACTCATCAAAATTGTTCCTCTAGTCAACAATCAATCAATCACAGGTTCAGCACAGGTTTAGATCTGTTGACAAATCAAAGGCATGGAAATGGTAATCTCTGTTTTAAACAGGTGATTGAACATAATTTGCATAAGGTGTTGGTGCCTCTGTGGAAGGCTATGGTGAGAGTGAGTGGTCCAACAAGCAGGAAGAACAGCATACAAGGAGTCTTGGCAGTTCTTATAAGGTCAGGCAGAGAGGTAAGTTGACCATTATAAATTGAGAGCTAGGGGCTTCTGTTAAAGTTGGAAATGCCTCTTTGTAGAAAAGGGGAACTCCAGAGAGAAGGGGAATCAAGATAATACTGCAGAAATCTGTGGTCATTGAATTTTGCCTGATGATAAACTCCATTCAATGTGGGACTAATTCAATTAGGTGTGGTATGGACTAGATGAACTAGTTCCAAATTTATAGTAGAACTGATCTAAGCCTGCTGTTAAGGTGTCAATTGATAGTGCCTGGGAGTGTGTTTGGGTATGCCAATATATGGAGATCTAGCAGAATATCATTTTTTGTCATTTAAATAGACCCTTGATGTCTTTGAAAAACTGAATTCATTCAGTTATTTTCTCTAATTGAGTCATGGACATGTAAAGTTCTAAAATGTCAGTATTAATGCCTATAAATGAAACACTATTCATACATGTCAATTTCTACTTAAATCAATTCTGAACTTTCAAAATGGTTATTATTTTTCTACTTTTAAGAGTAAAGTACTATGCAGAATATGAAAAAGTATAAAGCATAGTCCGTCTCTTACAGCTTACAATATTATGAAATTGACACAATTATTATATTGCGTGTGTCTCTAACATCTGTCATATTGTCCGGCACATAATAGTTGAATCTTATTTACTAAATTAGTGTTTATAAGAGAAATCCAACGGCTCTCTAATATACTTAAAATTCTGTTCTTCCAAGCTTAGCAACGGAGAGAGAATCTCTATCTGAACAGGAAAAAATGACCTAGCAGCACCAATATATACCTTTAGTATTCATCTTCTCATTGGTATCTCACTAATTCCTATTGTCAAGGAGGTGTTAGTTTTCCAAAAGTCAACTCATGTTCCTTTCCTGAATGCTGCAAATCACACCCGAATTTACAATGAAAAATTTGATAGCACAAAGAAAGTCTGGCACAAGGTAAGTACTTTATGAGCATTTTACGCATATTAACTTATTGAATCCTTACAAAAACCTTCGGAGCAGGTACTATAATTATTAAGAAACAGAAACACTGATGAAACAGCTTGCATAAGTTTACTCAGCTAGGCGATACCAAGACAGGATTCCAGCTTAGGCAGTGTGACTCTAGAGTCTGCATTTGTAAATATTTCTCTATCCTGCTCCAAGACTTTATTCAGATCCCTAGAGTGCAGAAGATAGTAATACCTGAGAAAAACATACAATGGAAATATTGTGTATACAGTAAGACTTATTTATCTTAGCCTTTGTTTCTCCTATTGTGCAAGTTATTTTGTGTCAGGTGCCATTTTTCTCCTTCCGTGTTGGAGTAAAGAAACAAAAGTCTGAAAAAGCAATGGAAGGCACTTCTGCTCTCTTGCTAAAACCTCCCTTCTACCAGGACCTGCACTGTTCTCACATAACTGACACTAGCAATGTTCATCCTTCATTAAAAAAAAACTCTAATTTCCATGCTTCCATCTTGATACAAGTGAAAACAATTGGTAAACTGCAAATAATGATTAAAAATCAAAATATTATCATCCATGCTTAGTAGACATAATAGCATAGTTAGCATGTTTCTCTAATATCCTGCTTTAGGTAAAAAGGCAAATGTAAAACAAGAATGTTTGCAGAGTCTATAATTAGTGACCTAGTTAGTTTGGGTGTTACACACAGAAGCATCCCGAAGAAAGGCAAATATGCAAATTAGTTTAATGATGACAGAACTGATTGAACCTATTTTTGCTATTCAAGAACAAACGAGTCATTTTTATATTTGAAGCAGTTCATTGCTGTATTACTGATGAAAACTACTTGTAAGAATAAAGAGATAAGCACTTAAGCATTTCCTTTCTTCTTTGTCACCTATTCATTACCTAAGAACCAGTCTGAACATAATTCCTTACCAGTGTTGAATTTAGATTTTGTTTTTTCTCTTGGTATAGAACATGGCACATTGATATGTATACTTTAACTAACACCTTTCTAGAGAAAATGATTAAAAAATATCACTTCCTATTTCCCTTGGAAAGTGTGTAAGATTTGCCATAACTTGGGTTTTGTTGCATAATAACTATGCAGTAAATACTGAAAGACTGAAAATGATATTTTAGTTAATTTATAGATTTTTATATAAAGATGCATATTTACACAAAAAACAATAATTATATTTTTTATATTTCTGAAGATTAACAGGCACATCTATCTACTTTATTTATTACCTGTAAGAGCATAGGAAAACTAATAAACTGAGAGGTTTCTTTTTCTTCTTTGCTCGCTCCTTGAGCAGCTACCTAGTGTTATTCTGTGCTGACTTTTAAAATGATAAAAGGTGCGTTTCTTAATGCAAATATAAAATATTCCTCTACCTGATTTATGAAACCAGCAACACATTCATTTGCTTTTTTCAACTCAGACATGACAAACATTCAAGCAATTTAAGACTGTTACTCATAAATTGTGTCCACTCTGATGGACTAGTTGCTAAATTTCTAGAGCTACTTCCCACTGGAGAATAAAAATGAATTTAAAAATATTATTGCATTATACTGAACACAGTGCAAATATTTATGAATATTCACTACACAGTTTGAGGTTATTAGAGTCTTAATATTTGAATTAGCATAGAAATGTAGATCTTTTTGCCATCTCTGGGTAGTAATAAAGCACTGGTTTAGTGTATACAGAGATAATGTTGGGAAATTTTCTCTACCAGATGGAGTAAATTCAGGATTCCATGGAAGTGGCAACAAATTCAAAATGTCTAAAAATGCTGTTATATGGACCATTGGTGAAGATCTTGTGTATGAATACCTGGTAAGACTGATGTAAAACATGGTATTCTTTGAATGAGTGTTGAGGAGGGAGTATGCTTTCTCTGTACACCCTCAGAAAATAGAAGTAGGATCAGCGTGTAAGGATATCATATTTCATCTATTTCTAACTTTGTTAAACAGGAGCTGTCCGGTGTCCAGTAACGACCTCTCTTAAAGGGTGGTATGCTCTCCATGTTAAAAAGTGTCCAGATAGAAATATTATGACTGTTTTGGGAAGAAGTTGACAAAATCCTTTCAATAAATGAGAGGTAGGTTTGGATCATCGTTTTGTTTTGTTTTCAAATTCTGACTTCATAGTGCTCTCATATTGAGGGGTACAAATTTTGACTGAAATAGTTTTAATAATATGAAATGGAAGTGCTCCTCCACTGTTTTAAAGACAGTGATTTGTTAACGTCTGATAATTATTTTTAACATCTAGTTTCCACAGATCACTTTTATACATAGAATCACTAGATTCTTGTACTTAAGATTTCTGCATAATGATTATTTATATAATTACTTATGACAATAATATTGTAACCTGCAAAGTAATACATATAAAGAAAGATTCCATACACAACAACAAAACAACAATTATATGACCCAAGAATAAGTAAAACAAAAAAGTGCATAAGATTTGCGTGAAGAAAATTTAGAAATTCTCTAGAAGGACTTAAAGAAACATGTTCAAATGGAAAGACCTATATTATCTCAAATGGAAAGAAAATTGATCCATAAATTCAACATGATACTAGCTATAGTTTCAATATTAGCTTTGGAAAATGAGACAAAATAAAACACTTAATTGCCTATAAATGTAAACATGAAATATCAGTCAAGAAAATATAGATAAAGAGGAATAACAAGAGAGGATAAGATACACCAAATGACAAAACATAATTTAAAGGCACTAATATTAAAACTCTCCAAATGAATAGGCAAACAACTCAAAAGAACAGATCAAAGAATCGAGAAATAGACTTAAATAAATATAAGTATTAGCAACTGAAAAAGATGGCACTTCAATTCAGAGGGGAAATAATAAGTTATTCAATAAGTGATGGTGTTGATATATTTGGCTATGCATTTCAAAAAGCATAATTTTTTTCTCTATGTCTTACAATAATAAGTTCTCATCTATCTCATTTTGTATTCATAAAGTTTAACAAAAGAAAAACCTTTGAAGAAAATATAAATGATTTGGTGAATACTTTTCTAAGCATGACATACCCACCCTGCAAACAAAACAAAACAAAAATCACATAAGACAAAGTAAAAGTCTGAAAAATTGACTATGTAAAATTAAGACTTTGGTTTTAAAAATAGTCAAGCAAAAATAAAGGAAAAATTTCACTGAATTTTTAGGAACCACTAGAAATACAGTACTCACCTATTGGTTGTTTTTTAATCTGATATTGTTTCAATATTGCTATCTTTCTACATGAAATTTTAATAGCGTTTGTCATCACTTTGTTACGATAATTCTTAGTTGTGAAAAAATGCTAATAAAAATGGGGAGGAGTGATACATATAGTAGTAAAAGTTGCTGCTTCATTAACATACAAGAAGTTCTAGAAATAGGAAAATATGAATGGTTTTACTGAAAATGAGCAAAAACTGTAAATGGACTCTTGATGGTAAATGAAATACAAATGACCAGTCGGTGTGTGCAAAGACGTTTAATCTCACTCATATTGAAATGAAATAAACAAAAATTTTCATTTATACGCTTGCCAATAGTGGATTTTTCTCAGTCTTTTTAAGTGTTGAAAATAGTCTTTCTTTTCATTTGCTGTTGGAGTATAAATTGGTGTAACTACTTATAGGACAATTTAGCAATGTTAATCAACACTTTAAATGAATTTGTCTTTTGATTCAAAAATTCTAGTACTAGAGTTACCCCTCAGAAAATCTCATACATATCCTGGTAAATAACAAAAAAAAATGAGTCAATTTTAAAGATCTTACTCTCTTAAATAATTAATGTATTTTGCACTATCCCATCTAGCAAGTAGAAAGGCACTGAAAATTGTATAAAATGCATGATTTTTATTGTCATAAAGAGGGTAGGACAAGGTTATATAGCGTGAGAAAAGAAAAATTATTTCAGGCAGTCACCTTCCATTAAGAGAAAGTAGGGGTCTTATCATGCATATTACCTCACTATTACTGACCAGGAAACTCCAGATTGGTTAGCTTAAATTGGTACTTTTGGAAGAAGCTAACCTGCACTTAAGTATTGAGTTTATGTGAGACATGGCATGAAGGACTCCATTTAGGGCTTTTTTTAAAGAATTCCCTCATTTTTTATCAGACTCTCAGTCTAACAAGAGTAATTTGATTAAAATTTAAGGTATCAGTGTCATTATCAGTTACTACTCTGAAGTTCTCACAGTTTCCATGATTCTCTATGTGGTATTTGTTAGGCTGGCGCAGGGACAAAAGCAGCAGCGGCCATGCCCGGGAAAGGCCAAGCCCGGGAAAAAGGTGGATGACGTCAGAATAAGGGATGCGACCCCCACACCTGGATTCACAGGGCCAATCCCTATCGCCATATGGGAAGCCCGCGAAATTCCTCTGCTTAAAGAGCCGGTACCCCTTTGTTCTGGGCGCGACTTCCAAGCCCGCGACTTCCCGGCCCTCTGCGGACTTGGGAGTTTCGCCCGGGTGTGCAAACCCCAATAAAGCCCTGGCTATTCGACATTTTTTGTCTGATTGAGCTTTTCTCCTCGCGGAGCCCAGAAAAACCTTACAGTATTCACAAGTCATTTAAATCAGAACTTCAGTTTCACATTCTCGGTCCTTCTCTGGTACACCAGTATTAGGGAAATCAGTATCTGGATGTCAGTATCTGCAAACATGCATTTAAAACTTTCAAAAGAAGGCTATTTGACAGGGAGATTACTGTGAAAACTATAAGCAGGAGAGTTACAAATGTTTGGAGTATGCTTTGGAACCAGGGTCCTCAAACTCAAACTAACTAAAGACAGAAACTGCTTAACAAGTCATCTTGTTAAGTCAAGTGGTTTACTCACATGGTCTTATATAAACAGAGATTCAGCTTCTCTAGAAGTGTTAGTCCAGGTGTAGCGTATTACATAGGTTATTAAACAGATACTTCCTTGCTTAACTAAAGACAATCAAGATCTATAACAACTTTGATCAGAGAGTCTAAGGAATTTTTCTGGGAAACCACTGCTTCAGTAGTAGATTGTACAATATTGTCAAGCATTAAAGAGAGGTTACAGTTAAGGAGATTAGTAAAATTTAAGGGATCGTTGCCTACACAAATTTTATTCTGTATACCATTTCTTTGTATAGAACTGAGATACAAGGTTCTGTGGTTTGTGGTTAATAACCAGACACAGTTAAATGAACTCTGAGGGTTAGGGTGGCTGATATAATAAAGAGAGAATGGGTTTATTTCAGAGAAACTGAAGCACTGGAAATCAGGGAGAAATTTGTGGTGGACAGAATAACAAAATCACCAGCATAGTGGCAAATTCAGCTGAGTGGCTATTCCTTACCCCATTTAAGGAATGACTTGAGGGATATGGATGATGGCAAAATAAAGGAAAGAAAGAAAAAGAATTTCAAGTATGAAATTTTGATGCTGAATCTTGGGATGGAAGCATTCTACTTTGATGTCAACTATTTCTTTTCCTTGTCAATTTGATTTGCTGGTCTCAGGCATCTTTATAAGACCAGATATAAGGTGGAGCCTTCTTTAGCTGTGAGATATGTACCCAGAGTTTGAGTCTGTGAAGTTCGACTATTATCTGTGTGGTACAGAAGACCTGGTATAGTCTCTTCCAAGGAGATCAAGGGCAGTCTTTGTTCTTAGTGATTTCAAATCAGGAGTATGGGCAAAAACTTGAAACATTAGTTTGGAGAGTCAGAGCTAGGAATTCTAGGAAACTAAAAAAATTCAGCACCCAGTCCAATTAACAGATACTTAAGAAAATCTCAAAGACAAAAGAATGAGAGCTTAATATTTATAAAGGTGCAAACATAATTTTTTCCCCTATAATTATCCTAATTTCCATTAAAGCCAGTCATGGTAGAACTAATTTGTTGACAAAATAAGTTTAGTTTCAATAAACTTGTCCTGTTTTTTGCATAAGTACAGCAAAATTAACCATATAAGTTATTTTAAATCTGCTTTGCTGCTGGTTATCATGTTATCTGTAATATCAATAAAATATTATAAAGTTTTATTTCCATGAGAATAAGAATATTTACTGTTTCCAAAGTTCATGAGGAGTTAGAGAGAAAAACTAAATGTTTCATCTTTATTTACAAATGCTTGTAAACAACATTTCTATTTTTACCGAATTTATGTAAATCTTAGATAGCTTGAGAGAAAAGATCATCTTACATACAACTTAGTTCTTTTATCTTAAAGTTTTAGAGACCTGTATTCTTAAGTACTTGTCAAAATCCTTTTCATGAATTTCCTTGAAGATTAATCACTTTTGTAGGAACACCTTTGTCAAGACAAAAACTGTATTAAAGAAAAAAAGACATAAGGTTAAAGTTCTGGTGAGATTTCATTATAATGCAATTGGCAAGAGGATTGGTTATTTCTGTATAATATAGCATTTTAAGATAATAACTAGAATTACATGTATAGCATTATACCAGAAAATGTCAGAGTTCTGGAATTAGCAACAATTGCACAAATATTTAGAAAAAGAGATTCTGTTCAAAAAAGAGATTTTTATATGATTTCTAGAACAATTATACTGATACTTATGCAAATACAATATAACAAAGATTTAGTGCTCTTATTTGTTAATGCTTCCCATGCTTTAACATTCAAAATAAGTTTATTTATTTTAATATCTCTCTTTCTAAAAGAGAAAAATCTGAGAAATTATAGGAAATATCTGCTAAGGTTAAAAAAAAATTTTCATTTACAGTTTTATTTTGAGAAGTTTGTTGATAATATCAAAAGGTCTTGAACACTTGACCCCAGAGTTCACAGATCATCATGACAAATACTTAATCGTCCATTTAGCCAAAGTGATGATGAAAGATTTTGAAATCTAGTATAGATGTTTATAACTTATAAACAAAATTTGATTCTTAAATCAAGAAAACTAGGTTTACTTAAATAATAAAGAGCTTGATAAAAGTTGCATAAGGCATCTGTAGTTATTTTTACAACACATTTCTTGATTTCTAGGTAGGCTACATAAAAGGTGTGTGTGTGTGGGGGGCATTAGCCATGGGTTCCTGGCACAACAAACAAGACTTGGCCATTATAAAGATTTAAGTTCCGCCTTCTCTGTTGATGAGTTCCCAGTACAGTGAAGGAGACTCCCTTATAGAGAGATATTTTTCTTTATATATGTAAATGTTTTTTGCAAAATAGTTTTAACCAGTTTTCAGAGCCTTTTCCATTACTGCTGTTTGCCCCAATCAGACTTAAACAAATGTCATTTAATTTCATACATTAATTAGAATGATTAACCCTTGGATGTTAATTTCTAATGAAAACCAAACAAGCAATCATGCACCATTCTTGTGAATCATTATTTGAATTGAAAAACTTATGAATAACTGTTCATAATTTCTAGGTCATGCACTTACTTATAGTATAGTTTTTCAAGGTGACCCAAGACATGCTTACTAATAGGACCAAATTTAGTTCTGCAATAAGAAGCCAAAAATAAACTTTAATTTAGTAATTGATATTTTAGTAGAGTGGTCTAGATAGTCAATGAATTTTTATGTTTAATTTAGTGAAAACTGTAAAGTTATAAAATATCAAATAAAAATCATTTGGGAACTATTTTAGAGATAATAAACATAATCACTGCTGAAGAATTTACCTATAAAAGTTAACCTATTTGTATGTTTAAATCTTACATCACAAACTATTTTCTTAAGCTGAAAAAATCTTATAAGAGTTTATTTGATTAATAAACCCAGGTAGGACAAAATTTTATGTCTATTAGTTAACTCGGAAGATATGCCTGTTTTGTTTCTTTTAGTTCAATACTAATATTTAGTTTTGTGGTTTTTTTTTAGAAAATATCTGATATAAAAATGAAATGGACACATATTTCAAATCAATTATCATGGCACATTTCAAAGTCCTTCCCATTCCAGTCTCCAGTGGTAACTACCTTAATCTATTTAACTTTAATATTTCTGGTAGTCCACAGTGAACTCTACACGATATGTTAACCTCTCAATTTCTTAATCTACAAACCTAAAAATATCTAATAATACTAAACTGAACTTATTGTGGTAATCATTTCACAATAAAATGCCTAATTTTTGACTAACAGACTTAAACTAGCCATATTAGCCAAATATGATGCTAAATCACATTAACTTGAAAAAACACTTGGATTTGCTTTAACAAAAATTTGAAAGTTTTTTAACAAGTTAGTCTATATTAAGTACCGAATTGATCAATAACTAATTGTGGAAACATTATTCAGTTGTAAAATGATCATATTAATATATAATATACAAAGGAAATACACAAACAGCATGCAAATCAGATACAGAGGTCTCTTCATTTTAACGTAAACTTTTAGCCATGAGTCAGGTATAGTATAAGACCCACTAGTTTAAAAATGAACAATTGAATCAAAGCCTTTATTATTTTCAAATAATTGTTTTTTTCTTTTGATGACAAACCTCTCTAATTAGCATTTTTTAAATAGATTTTGTTCCTAAAGAAATTGAGAGAAGAAAAATCCGTATTACTACAGCCTAAAGAAGTATGCAAACTTCCATGAAGGTCCTTGTGAATTATTGACAATACATGCAAGCATTTGGGATCAATAGAGGTGGGTCTGGGGTGATAAAAGTGGGCGGGATTAAAATTGTTTCAAGAGCTACAACTCTGGTTCTGTGAAGGAAGATTTGTAAAACAAAGATAGTTTTGATTCCTCAAAAATATTACCATCTAAATGATGTCAAAGTACTGATACACCTATCCACATATCTTAAAATGTTTTCCTTTATTTTCTGTGCTTATTTAGCTCTGGGAAGGAAAAACACCACTTGAAAAAATCTTTTTAAATATCTCATCTCGTCTTAACTGGGATAAATAATACACATTTCTAATGGCATTAAAGGACCCTGTTAATGTTAGCAGAGTGTAGTGCATGCTAATCCAGGTTCTTGCATCTCCCAGAAAAGAAATCAGGGGAGACACGGGAGTGAGTTAAGCAAAAGTACACCTTCAAGGACAGCGAATGGGCTGTCCCATGATATGGAAAATGATACTGCGTTGCTCAAGGGCTGTGGTCTTTAGTTGTCCAGGCTGGTGGCTTGTCTGTAGTCCCACCTCAAGGTGATCTTGGGGAGGAGTCTTCCAGGGATCTGGGCACTGGGCTTTCCTGGAATGGGTCTCTTGGCCAGCAGTCCTGTTTCTGAGATGCAGGGGGTGACTACCATAGAACTTCCCCTGTGAACTTCTTCCCCATGAACAGGTACCCAACTATACCCCTGTCAAAGTTTTGATAATCTTGTCACAGTGAGCTGGATCAGCACCTCTTCCCTCTCTGTCAGGCAAGCTAACCACAAGCCTCCTGCTGATTATCTAGTGACAGTCCTTCTGCCTCTCACCCCACTCAAATCTAACTGCTACCTAACATGAATTCAAGAATTCTCAAAGAGTGTACAAGATACATTATTCTCCTAAAATTTAGAGCCACTCCCAAATATATGCCAACAGAACAAGATTTAGATAATTCCTGTGAACCCTAGATGCAAATAAACTTGTACCTACACTTCTGTCTAGCTGAATTTTGGGCTCTCCAATCTGATGTTTACCAAGTCAAGTTCTTAGGACACAAAATGAGAAAAGCAAGAAGGAATAAAATCCTTGAGAGAACAATGAATCTCTATTTGAAAAGGAAGGGGCAACATGAAATTTTATTTTACTCTTTTTTACTATTAAAGGCTGAGGTCTGAGATAGCTGACCCTGGTAAAGGAGTTCTGAAGAACTGCTTTTATCAATTTCCCCAGGATCCCGTTTGCAGGTTCTGAGGGAGGTTTAAAGTAGAAAATGTTGCTCCTGTATCTACCAGAATTTGGCAAGTTTTTCTATCAATTTAATGGCAGTTTTCCCCTGACCTTTTAAGGGAATTATTATTGGTAGTTTATTAGAAAATCTCTTGGGAGTCCTGTCAAGTCTGGGAGGAACCCACATGGGGTCCACATTTGAAGGTAGATGTGGAGCTATCAGTAAGGAAACTTCTAGGCCTATTTCTGCCTATATATGTATGACCTCTTCAGAGTGGAAAGATAATTCACATGGACTTCAGATAGGAAAGACAATCTAAAGACAATTACTAGAGTGAGTACTCAGGTAAAAGAGAATAAAGGGAAACAGTAGAAGTCGCCACAGTCTTGCAATCTTTTGGTTTACGTGTTGTTTGTATCTTTAATTTTTCATTACCCTTTTTGCAAGATTTTTTAAATAAGGTTATTTTTAAATCCTGAAGCCTTTTGTAGGCAATTAAAACAGTTATCTTGTCCTGTATGTTAATGTGGAAATCCTTGCTTTTAAAGGCACTTTTTAGATAAGTGATGCTTTATAATTAGAACACTCCCCATAAAGATGATTGCAATTCTAGGTCAATTTTGACTAGATCTTGCCATTTTTCTACTTATCTACAGATTCATGAACTGTAGTTTTTAAACATAAGGAATTGTGCTCAACAGTTTGGACATAGAGAATTCTTTCTTTAGTTATATGTTATCCATACAAAACAAGACAAATGCAACTTGATACACTAGGATTAGCTGAAAGTGTCACTGTAGACTGGCCAAGAGAAAGCATCGGGTATACCACCAGCAATTCTCAACATAGAACCTTGGATTGAGGGAAGGATTAAACTAACAGACCTCAACAAATGGATACTTAAGAGCGATTCCAAGCAAATGGGAAAATGTAGACTAAACCAAGGGCTATTAACTCTGATTGCAATTTAGCTGTCAATTCAAGCTGACCCACTAAATCTTGGACTGGAAAGACTAGAAGCTCAATGCAGAGAAAACAGAGCTCAAAACTGAGAGGAACTTACCCATAGCCCTAGGAAAAGGCAAGAAAGACAGTGAACTCAAAAAGGGTGCACATACCTGCATTTCTTGAACCCAAGTGCTATCAGACGTTCATTTTAAATCCTGTCATTGGCACCAAATCTGTTCAGTAACAAAAATCCAATGAAGTCAATTTTAAAGAACTAATGGGTTACATTAAATGATTCATGAATTGGAAAGCATCCCATTTAGCAAGTAGAAAGGCACTACAAGAAGTTGTACAACATGGTGAATTCTTTATAATCATAAAGAGAGAGGGGCAAGGTTATTAGCAAGAGAATAAAAAGATTATTTTAAGCAAATCTACCTTATATTAGGGGAAGCTAGTGGGGTCTTATTATAGAGATTACCTGTACTGGTGCTGACCAAAAAACTGCATATTGGCTAGCTTAAATTGCCACTTTGGGGAGAAACTGAAACTACACATTAGGTTGAATAAAGTCTTGGTGTGACTTAGCATGATGATTCCATTTCAGGTCAACTGTTTCTTTCTTTCTTCTTTTTTTTTAACAGACTTAATCATGGTCAATTCTAAAGCTAGTGTTACGCACACCAGCGTCATTTTTAAAAGAAAAAATCTGAAGTTAACTTTAATGGCCAAACACATACTGAAACACTTAGCAAATATAAAAACAAGGCAGATGTGCATGTGCTGATGGGAAGCACTCATATGATTTTTATATCAATTCCTGTTTTCTTTCCATAAGTATTTACCAAAGACCAACAGTGAATTTTGGTGAATAAGCTGGTCAATCCTTAGTCCTCAAGGCACTTGTATTCTCATGAGCAAAATAAACACTAAATAGAAACAAAAATAAGATTATTTGCTATAGTATTAAACTTCTTTAAAAGCTTAAGAAAAATAGTAGGGGAGATGGGAGAAGGTTGAAGAGAATAAATTCCAGTTTTCATTTTTTAGACTATTTTGTATTATTTGAATTGCTTTTATTTGTATAAATTTTTTCCTTTTAATTACAAAAAAGAATGAAAATGTTTGTAATGATAATAGAAGAGGTGTCATTTTCTCCTGTAGTTGAGACAAAAACATAAAGTAAGACTGTATGTCAAAATGCTTAACTTTAGAAAAAACATGATGTTTCGACTTTTATTTTCTGTTTCTATTAGTTTTATAAAAATTTACCATTAAAACTGGAAGTTTTCATATGCCTTATGGGAATCTGAGGAAATTTAGTTGAAAGGATCCCTTAAGTGACTTAAATTATGAGAATCAGTTTCCAGCTCTCCTGGTAGTTTTTAGGAAAGCTCTTTGAACCTTTATAGCAACCCTTTGACGAAAGAATCTCTTTCATCATTTAAAATTATTGCACAATATAGCAGAGAAAATTGCATAAAACATAAATATATGGCTTAACAACTTGCTGTAAAGCAGTATGCAAATACTACACAGGCCAAGAAATAGAAACTTGCCAGAAGCTTCCTGTGTGCTGCTTCCATATCATCTACACTTCTACCACCACTACTGCCAGAACCCAAACACACACACTGAGACTTTTATCTTGTCTCTTTTTATTGTTTATTTACTTTCTTCCTTTATAGTTTTATCACTTATATATTGTTTTCCTTTTTAATAAAAATCCTTTAATTTTATATTAGTAGAATTAAACTGTATAATTTTTTTCTGTCCTGATTTGTATGCTGAAAGTTAAGGTCTATCAAATTAATCCATATTGTTGCATTTAGCTAGTGGTATATGGAGTTGGAGTCGATGCACACCATAATGTGAGAGAATTTTTGTATAAGTCTTTTCTCAACCAATGTTTGATGAAATTACATTGTTAGCTTGAATATGATCAAGGTAGATAACATTTGCACCATGAAAAATGGCAAACACAGCAAATCAGTTTTGTTCCCAGATAGTCAGTTGCTATACATTACCAAGCACACTTATGCTGTTATTCTTTCATTAAACAGCTGTAAATCTATAAATAGTTTATTAATTATTCTATTGGTGAGCAATAGTTTCCCATTTTCTGCAATGATAAACATTTTGCTTATTAGCTCTCTTGGCCATGTGTCTGATGTGCGTAACCACAAATATGTATGCTTTCAGAGTGCATTTGCTGGGTTATAGATCAGGTTCACCTCTCTGGTCTCTAGTGATTTCTTGATTTATGACTCAGTGACTACTTACTACCTTTCTGGTAGTTTTAGTTTATAATATTTCTTATCTGCTTATTTGTTTGGTTGCTTATATTTTTTCCAGTTTATTTTTTTTTACTTTTTTTCGACAAAAAGAATGGTCTAATTTGTCAAAACTTCTACCATCCAAAGGTTTCCTTTCACTATTCCCTTATAACTCAATAATAACTGGCAACTACTCCTACTTCCATTGCTTTTCAGGTGTGCATTAGACAAATAAGTTAAGTACAAAGATGGCTTTTTTACAGATAATTTCAATGAATATATATAAAGAATCAACTGCTATATAAGAAAAAATTGTATCAGAAAAATTGAATATTCTACAGTTCAGACTAGAGGAGGATCTCATACCTTAGGCATTTCCTTGCTTAATGCACAATATTCTGGATGCAGGGAACATACATTCTGAAAGTGGCTTCTGATTTACTCATCTGTGTCCATAAGATGTTTGGGGAGGAGTCAAGATTTTAATGAATAAGTATGATTCCTTCCTTTTGTCTTATTCAATTTACTTTTGAGCTTGAAATAGTTATGCAAGGTAAAAATAAAGAACAGAAACAGCACAAAAAATTCCTCATGCCAACATTTTGCCTTAATGTACATGCCACTGTATTCTGAAAAATTAGTGTACTGACTGAAGGCTACCAAAAATTTCTATTTAAGCGGCTTGGACCTTATACCTCTTCCAATGTCCCGTATAAAAACTGCAATAATCTTAAGTCTTATTTTCTCAGAGTTATGATTTTTGTATGATAAAAACTCACTTCTAGTCAATGCATTTCTCTTCCCAATACATGAATATTTTAGTGATATTTGCATTCCTTGTTTTTAATCAAACTTTAATGATTACTCCTCAACCAGTGAGACTACTGGAAGATATTTGAAGGAATTAATGCATATTCAGGAGTATCCTTATGTTATCATTTTGTATTTTCTTCTGATTATTATATAATAGTGTTAAAATGGAGGAAATCCAAGTGAATAGCCCTCACCTTATAAAAGAGAAAACTTTAAAAACTGCAAAATCATGACTCCTTCTGGTCCTATCATACAGATAAAGGTCTCAAGGCAACAATGTAAATTCCAAACGGAAATAGTCCCTACCAAGGAAAGAGATACATACAAACTCTTACCCTAGTGGAACATAAGAATTATACTACACGTAAGCAAGTGAAGTGAGAAGAATTCTATAATTTTAACAAATTCCCAAAACCAAGTGTGGCAAGATGTTATAGTGCAGACTATCTCAAAGTCCCATTCCTCCATGATCTGTTTTACAATGGCCTTTCCCAACCAGTCATGAAAAAATTAGGTGGAAGACAGAACTAAAGTGTGCAACCATGAAACCACCCAGTTTCTAGATCTTTCTTTCATATGAAGCTAAAGCCTTAAGCTTGGAGGGTCAAGAAATCACTTTTGTGGTCTAGACAAATATCTAATCATTCTGAGAGAAGAGGATAAAAACAAGTGGCTGCCACTGGGGAAAAGGTAGCCTCCTATGATCCAGAGTGAGTCACTACTGTGGGGGGAGGAGTAGACACAAAAGCCATTTGTTCCTGGGAAGGAGCTAGGAAGCCCTTTGTTCCTGAGTCACAATCAATAAACTACCATTGTGGGAGGTGCAGAAAACTTGCAATAATTACACCATAAACTAAATACTAAGTAAGCAAAAAGTGATAGCAATCTACCACTTGGGGAAGGAACACTATTATTCCCAAGAAAAATATGCTCCTATGAAAGGCAAAAAATCAAGTTTTCTAACCTTGCAGAAGACCTGGAAACCATAGCCTATCTAAGATCTCCTACAGTTAAAAGAAAGTATTTGGTTTTTATAGGGTTAGGAAGGACAGAAATGCTGAGAAATGCTTCAAATTCCAGGTATACATAGTACTATACAGAGACACTATGAAGTTAAATGTCACAAATGAGAGTAACAGAAGAACTTTTTAGACAAACAAAACGGGAGAAAACCAAATGCAAATAGATACGGTCTATGTTAAATATGAGAAAATTCAATATGAAAAAGGATATCATATTGAAAACTGAATCTGCCTGAAAAATAAAAATGCTAGAAATAGAAAAATATAAATAACAAAAATGAAAGTAAATATAAAAAACTTCTTTTTCCTATTTGTAGTTTTTTTTAAAGAGATCAATAATGATGACAACTCATCGCAAAATTTCTAACATAGATATGTACAGCTAGTAACATGGTGCAATATGTTTATCTATAATTAAAGTGTATGACATGGTAGAATAAAGGACAAGAGGGAGGAAAATGGAAGTGTACTGTTATAAGGGTCATGTATAGTATTCTTTAAAGGTATAATGTGATAAATTCAATTTGTTTATAATAAAACCTAAAGCAACCACAAAAAATTATAACTATTTAATAATGTAGGTACATTTAAAGTTTAAATATTCATATTTCTGTAAAATTTTAGCTTTGTTACCTAAATATACTTTCTTTCCTTAGATGGGAGTTTCTCTTTGAGATAGTAATGAGCCAATAATGAAAAAGAAGAAGGAATAGATTTTATTAAAAGAGAGAGAAAGATAAATGTCTCAATTTTTATTCTAATAATTGGAAAATAGTGCAGGTACAATAAAATATTCAAATAGTGAAAATTAGACATAGAAAGACAAAAAAGAATTATGAAGAGAACTACAAAAGTACTAGAAAACAACTAGTAAGAGCAGTGATAATAATGCAGTCATATAAAAAGTATATAAAATAAAAATATTCTAAGCATTCCATTTGAAATATAGATTTCCAGGTTGGTTAAAAAAAATCAAATCCAATTGTATGCTGTCTGTCAAAACCTACCTCATTTATAAAGGCATCAATAAGTTAAAAATAGATAAGAAGAGATATACCATGAGAACACTAATCCAAAAAAAGCTGAATTTGTTGTAATACTATCACACATTATAGATTTCATAATAAAATATATTGCTAGTGATAAAGAAGAATATTATAGAAAGATAAAGAGATGGATGATTCAATAATCATGGCAACCCCAAATGTATACATAACTAATAACTGAGTGTCAAAATACCTAAAGCAAAATTAATAGAATTGACATAAGAAACAGATGCACTGCAATTTTAATTTTAATTTTCAACATTCATCTCTTATTGATAGAGCAAGTAGACAAAAATTCAGCAAGAGATTATATCACCTGAACATGATTGACTAATTTTATTTAACTGCCAGTTATAAAACTTTACCCAACAACGTCAGAATACACGTCCTTTTAAATAATACATGGAACATTCACCAAGTTTGAATATATTCTGTGCTGCAAAATTGATCTCAACAATTCAAAGATAAAATCTCATTGACAATTACTAAATATTTTTATTAAAAAAATTTAAAGCAGCATATCAAAATCTGTGGTTCACAGATAAAACTATATAACTTTTCCGTATTAAAAAACTAGAAAAGGAGGATTAAATTAAGCTCAAAGCAAGCATAAAAAAGTAAGTAATAAGAGCAAATTAATAAAATAGAAAAGAAGCAAAGATTTCAATGAAAACAAAAGTCTGCTTTGAAAATGTCAATAAATTGATAAACATTTAGGCAGATGTATCAAGAAAAATGCATACATTACTAATATTAGGAAAATAAGAGAGATATTATAATAGAGCCTACAGACATTGAATGAATAATTAGACAATATTATTAATAACGTTATGGCAATAAATTTGATTTTGATAAAATGAATAATTTTTGAAAGACGAACTATCAAAGTTCACTTAGCAAGAAAAGGGTATATGAATATCTCTAAATATATATATGTATATATGTATTATATGAAAGTAAGTTGAATTTTATTTCATAAAATGTAAAGAAAGGAAGAAAGAAAAAAGTAAGACTAAATTCTATCAAGTGTTAATGAATAAATATTATTAATTTTCTATGAGTATGTTTTGAAAATAAGAGTGGAGGAAATAACCCTCAGATCACTTTAGAATGTTGGCATTGTCCTGCCACTGAACACAGAAAAATATGTTGCAGTAAAAACAAAATATGGAAGAATGTCCATAATAAACATAGAACTGGAAAGCCTTAGAAAATTATTTAAAAAATAAAATCAGTAATATTTAAAACAATAATGAATAATGATCAATTGGGTCATATCCTAGGAATACAAATTTGTCAATATTAATAAAAATCAATATAATTCATGCTATTAATATAAAAATAAAAATGGATTAATCTTGATAGACACAGAAAGAGCATTTGTCATAAATTTGACATTCATTCATGTTTCTTAAAAAATCTTAGCGAGTTAAAAATATAACTTCCCCTAACCTCATGAAGTGAATGTAAAACACAGCTGACAAAACAATTGTGATTGACTTAAACAGTTTCTGTACAATGACTAGGAATGAGGCAAGAACGTCTGCTTTCATCATTTAGTCAACATTTTACTAGAGTGTCTAGCCAGTTCCATAAGGTAGGAAAGTAAATAAAATTCACACAGGTTAAATATGAAGAAATAAAACTATTTATTCTTATGTGATTTGATCATCTATAAAGAAAATGCCAAAAATTACAAAAGTAATGAATTTGAATTAATAAATAAACTTAAAAAGATAAAATAAAATGGGTCAATGTCCAAAATCAATTAGATTTCCATATTCCAAGAATGGATAAACTTAAAATAACATTTACTTTTGTTTATTTATTTTAATTTTAGACCAAGAAAGCAGGCAGAAATGAACTCAAGCAAGAAAGAAGAGTGAAGAGAAAGAAGCATTTTTATTTAGCTAGTTGTTCATTTTGTTTTTAACCCTCTGACCTAGGTCGTGAATTTATACTCTTGGGCTTTATGTGGATTATTCCAGAGCTGCAGGCTTAATGCCTGAGCCATCAAGGCATGCCTAAAATTAATTTCAAAATTAATTTTTGATTTATAGAGCCGTGCCTGGAAAACATGCCAGTCACCCAGGTAAGCCACTGCACTGGAAATGACCCAGCATCCTTTCCCACTGAGGCCTCTGGACTTCAGGCACACTTCCATAGAGGAACCAAAGCTGGCAGGCACCAACCAAACCTGGACCAAGCACCATCATTCAGGAGAGAGAGAGAG
Source organism: Solenodon paradoxus (assembly GCA_004363575.1). Lineage (NCBI taxonomy): Eukaryota > Metazoa > Chordata > Mammalia > Eulipotyphla > Solenodontidae > Solenodon > Solenodon paradoxus. Next base: position 1,655 of record RJWH01004146.1, on the reverse strand, counting down.
AGAGAGAGAGAGAGAGAGAGAGAGAGAGAGAGAGAGATCAGTCTGAGCCCCACCAGCTACTTTAGTAAACTACAGAATCCCTCAGTCCCTTTGAGGACACTAGGGCACTATGGGGGTTGTGCAGAAACAACTGCCTAGGTAGAAATCAAAAGAAAAGAAAAAAGCCACAGTGCAACATTCAAGGTAGTGAAGAAAGCTATGACAAAATCTATATCCTGCCAAAACTGCATGAATGTCCTAAAGAGAGAAAGAACCCGGAAGCTTCCCAGAGATCAAATCCATTGACACTGATTAGAGCAGCCTAACAGAAAAAGAACTCAAAATAATAGTTTTAAAAAGTGGAATGAAGTGCAGGAGGGATAATCATCTTTCCAAAGGCAATTGGAAGACCTCAGAAAAGAGGTGACACATCAAAAGGAGTACTTCACTAAGGAGTTTGAAGGTATGAAAATTCTAGCAGAAATTAAAAGAAATTTATCAGATCCAAAGCAAACATACATTGAAAATCAAGCACTATGGAAAAATATATCAAAGCAATTGGAATAAAAAGAAATCAGGAACTGCAATATCAATAAAAGATAAGATAAACTTTCATTTAGAAAATGTATCATGAGAAAAGGATGAACACTATATTATGGTCAAAGGAGTAATCTATAAAGAAGTAAATTTCATTAACATATATGCAACCAATGTCAGACAATCTAAATATATTAAACAAGTAATAACAGAGTTAAAGAGAGGTTTTTATCATAACACACTAATAGTAATATACTACAATATCCTACTTACATCAACAGATAGACCATCCAGGAAGAAGATAAAAAGAGTGTGCATAGAAAATTATCAAGGATAGGTCACATCCTGGGTAACTAAACATGTCTCAGTGAATTGAGCAAGAGTGAAATTATAGAATGCCTTCTCTATGACCATTAAGGGGTAAAACTAGAAGTGAACCAGAAGAAAAAAACTGGAACATGCACAAATATGAGGATATTGAACAACATGCTTCTGAACAACAACTGGGTAACTGATGAAATCATAAATGAAATTAAGGATTATCTGGAAATACAGGAAAATAAAGAGATGAGCTAGGAAAACATGTATGATACAGAAAAAGCAGTTTTGAGAAGAAAGTTTATAGCCAAACACAGATTAAAAACCTAGAGAGAGCTCAAATCAAATAAATAACCACACACCTGAGATAACTTGAAAGGGAAGAACAATTGAAACCAAAAATCGGTAGATGGAAAGAAATAATAAAAATTAAAGTATAAATAAATGAAATTGAAAACAAAAAGACCATCTAAAACATCAATGAATTGAAAAGCTGTTTCTTTGACAAAAGTAAATAAAATTGATAGACTCCTAGATAGACTCATGATGAAAAATAGAGAAAAGCCCAACAACAAAAATCAGAAATTAAAGAGGTAAGATTACAACAGACATTACAGAAATACAAAGGATCATTAAAGACTATAATGAACACCTATTACCAATAAATTCATCAACCATGAAGAAATGGACAGATTTCTAGAATCCAACAACTTTGCCAAACTAAACCAGAGTGATATAGATGACTTGAACAACTCAATCATAAGCATAGAAATTGAATGATAATCAAAAACGACCAAAAAGCAGTGAGAACATGACTGGAT